>JAAGNO010011075.1:0-20895 GCA_033439905.1 Ceryle rudis | reverse complement strand
CCGTTGCTGATTTCTCTGGGGTTTGTTTTTCTTTTTCTTTCTTTTTTTTTCTTTTTTTTTTTCTTTTTTTTTTTTTTTTTTTTAAATAAGAAGATAAATAATGAGGGGAAGAAGAGGAAAGTTTTCCTGACTCTGTTCCATCCTTTTTATCAGAAGTTAGGAATATAAGAAGGTGCCTCGCGGCTCAAATCCAGCCCAGTGCTATCTCAGTATTTGACATTATTTGTCATTTGGGGAAGAATTTCAAAATGTTTAGATTTCGTTATGGTTGAAAATGAAGCCCCAAACTCAACCCTTCCTCCCCCTCCTTGCCAAGCAGTGTTTGCCATCCTTCCCCAACTGCGCTTTTAGGACCATCATTTAAAAAGCCAAACAGGTTTTTTGGCCAAGGTCTGTAACCTCCAGCTCAAACAAATCCAGACTCTGGGTTTGCTCACTCGGATCCATCCCCAGGTACCCTCTGCCTTCCCATACATGTGGGGTTCCTGTTCCCATGGGCTCTGGATGTCACATCTCCAAGGGTTTCTTCCACTTTGCAGAGTGGATATCTCAGCGAAGGTCACCATCACCAGCAGCCCCTGGTTTCACACGATGCTTTCCCACCCTGCGGCACCAGGTGATGTTGGGAGAGGACGAGATGATCACAATATTGAGAGAGATCAAGCCAAGCAAATGGAGGGTTTATAAACTTCTGGCTGAGCCCACAGGCTGCAAGGTCGCCCCTTATCTGAGTTTGCAGAGGGTTTGCAAAGTGCTGGCAAACCTCCAAATATGTTTGGGAGTTTTTACTCTAACCTAAGGCTGCCGGACTCCCACATTTGACATTTTCCAAGTGCTGTTAAACGACGAGGCAGTGACCAGGAACAATGTGTGATTATAACAGCCGGCTGGGACAGGCAAAGCTGCTAGCTGAGGCTTTCCAAGAGCTGCAGCAAGTGCGAAGGCTCAGCAGCCTGGCCACCCGCCCCGCAGGAGCCGTCTTCATCAGGGATGCTGCTGGGTGAGGGGGGGAGTGACAGGCAGAGTCAGCCCTCGCCCCTTCAAAGCATTTTAATTGCAGCCCAAAGGTGAAGTAATGAAATTTTGCAAAGGGCACCTTTATCAGAGCTGCTCTCGTTGCCTCTGCTTTGCCTGCAGATACCCCACAGGCAGCACCAGCAAGGCCCTGTGAGGGGTGCCAAGCACCACTCTTTGCCCATGGGGTTGGGGCCACCACACCCATTTCATAAAACCATAGAACCATAGAACTGTAGAACCATAGAATCACAAAACTATAGAATCATAGAACCATAGAATGACAGAACTATAGAATCGTAGAACAATAGAATGTCAGAACCATAGAATCATAGAACCATAAATTCATAGAATCGTAGAATTATAGAACCATAGAATCATAAAATCACAGAATACCAGGTTGGAAAGGACCTCAAGGATCATCTGATCCAACCTTGTGTCCAATTGGAATCTCCCCAGAAGTACCTTGTCCCCATTACCCCTCATCTTTTCCAGGCAACTCCTTGTCAGAAGGGAGTCTCCATCTACTTTGTAGTCACCTTTTAAATACTGGAACGTGGTGATAAGGTCTCCCTTAGACCTTCTTTATTTCAAGGCTAATTATTAATTTCAAACCCAATTTTCTCAGCCTTTCCTCATCTGGCACCTGCCCAGTTCTTGGATCATCTCTGTGGCCCTTCTCTAGACTCCCCCCAGCTTGCCCACGTCTTTTAGTCAAGTGAGGACCAAAACTGAACTCAGTATTCCAGGAGTGGCCTGACAAGCACTGAGTAGAGTGGGATAATGACTCTTTATCTCTGGTGGTGATGCCCTTGTTGATGCAACCAGCAGCAGCAGCACAATTTTCACTCATGATGAGCTTGTTGTCCACCAGGACTCTCAGGTCTCTTTCTACAGAGCTGCTCTCCAGCCAGGTAGATCCCATCCCATGCTGCACTTATTTCACAAAGAAATGCAACAAAAAGTAGCCCTATGGATGATTTAGAGTCAGTAAGGGAGCTTATGGACTTGAACCCGGGTTTTTTGAGGTCTGCATTAGACTATTCTAATCATTTGTGCCTTAATTAACCCATCAGCAGCAAGGGATAACCATAGTTCAAGAGCTGCATTCATTAGCGTATGTGATCAATATTGCACAACAATTTAAATGAGCTGAGGTGCCCTGATTCTTCTCTGGGAATATTTCTGTTATTTTGTGGGAAAAAAAGGGGAAGAGAGAAAATCCACATTGAAGACAGATAAAACTACAAACTGGCTTGTTTTATTTCCCCTTCTCCTTCCTTTTATCTGGGTGGAAAACTGACTGTGCAGGACAGGGAGTAAAAGAAAACAAAAGAAAGAGGAAGGGAAAACAAAACAAACCAAAAGTGTTATTTTTCCATCTTTCTTTCTCAAGAAAACAAATCCAGAAAATTTCTTCCAAAACACAGGTTTTCACCTGACAGCTGCCCCACTTAAAAATATCTGGTTTTGAGAGGAGAGGAATGGCTGAGAAGAAGTGGGATGTGCTTGAATACAAATTGGCTTGGAAGTGCAAAGGGGGTTATTAGTCAGATAGGGAGGATTATTTCACATCGGGGCCACCTATACAACCACGCGTGTGACCGCCTAAATGAAATGTCAGCTTAATCACCCCGGCCAAAGTCTTCTGGTGACAAGCAAGGCTTGTTGGACTGTGGATCAAGACAGAAATTAAAGGATTCTATACACACAGATTTTCTGGCTTTGGTTAGAAACCGCGGGGTCAGAGCAAAGCTCTGATTTCAAACAACTGCATTTTGAGTGATCCTGTTTATTCCAAGCGTCTGCTGAGGCTTTGACTCTGAGCTATTAATACAAAATAAATAATTTTCGCGCGAGCTATTTTTATCTCAGTTTGCCAGAAACAAAGCAAGGCGGCTGCAGAATGGACACGTGTGAGCAGTGGAGAGGGAGTGACAGGGAGCTGTGGGATGCTGTGATTTTCTGGGCAGATGAAAGACACATGGAGAACCACTGGCAAAGGGGAGACCTCCTCAGCCAGCAAGATGAAGGATGCTTTTGGGTGGTGGGAAACTCCTGGGCTGTGTTAGAGTTTTATGGCATCTAAATCCACTGCTGTTTGAGAGACGGGGTGTGTGACTTGTAAAACAGGCAGCTTAGCCTCTGAAACTGGTAGGGCTAAAAGCTGCCTGTTGCGGATCCCATCAGGCAGATGTGAGCACAGATGATGCAGATGTGCTGTGGTGGGTATAGACACATCCAGAGGGCTGTACTTCCATGGGTATGGTGCAAATACGTTTTCTGGGAAGCAGCATCCCACAGAATCACAGCATGGTAAGGGTTGGAAGGGACCTCTGGAGATCATCTGGTCTAACCCACTGCTCCAGCAGGGTCACCCAGAGCTGGGGGCCCAGCATCACATTGTCCAGGCGGGTTTGGAATCTCTCCAGACAAGGAGACTCCACAACCTCTCTGGGCAGCCTAAGCCAGCCTCTGACACCCTCACACCAAGTAACTTTCTCCTCCTGATCAAGTGGAACCTCCTGGGTTCCAGTTTGTGCCCATTACCCCTTGTTCTGTTCCTGGGCACCACTGACCAGAGTCTGGCCCCATCCTCTTGCCCCCCTAAAGGGGCCCTTTAGCTCTTGCTCAGCGTTGCTCAGCTCCCCTCTCAGGCTGCTCTTTTCCAGCTGAACAGTTTCAGACCTAGCAATGGAGTGAAACAGGAGGAACGTTCAAATGTCAGCATTCACTCCAACAAATGAGGGCCTCAGAGATGGAAAAGAATTCTGCAGAAGCCACCTGGATGCCTTCTGTAGTGTACCTGAAGGACAAACCTACTATTTGCCTCCAAGGACCATTTCAAAGTCTCCACCGGTTGCTTGTTGTGTACCTCAAAACAAAGGCGCTTCAGAGAATCATAGAATGGTTTAGGGTGGAAGGGACCTTATAGGTCATCTAGCTTCAAGCCCCCTGCCATGGGCAGGGACACCTTCCACCAAAGCCCCATGCAACCTGATATTGAACACTCTGAGGGATGGGCCACCCACAACCTCTCTGGACAAACTGTTCCAGTGTCTCACCACCTTCACGGTAAGGAATTTCTAGGGTTGTCTATGGGTTTAGAGGTTCAGAAATGATGGCATGCTTGAGGGCCATCAGCAAGGCAGGAGAAGGCAGCTAGTGAAAGTGCAAAGTGATTGCCTCTTGAAATCACAGCCCTTAACCTGTATCTGTGTCAGGCACACAAGGCTACTTGGGGAAATGGGGGTCTGTGCTCTCTGCTAACACTGTGGCCCCTCCATGAACACAAGCACTGGCCAGACCAGGAAAGGTTTTCCCACCTGGATACACATCATGGAGGAACTCATGCTGACCCCAAGGTCAGCATGCTCCCCATGCTCAGACTCACCCAGGCAGAAGGAAGTACCCTCAGATTTGCTGAACAAAGGAGCTGGTGTCAGAGGCTCCCCCTGGAGCAGGCGACAAGTTGATTGCTGTGAAGATGTAGGAGGCATTCTCCGGAGTCTGAGAGTCTACAGGGAGAGCACATGGCCGGAGAACTCTACCTACCATTCATATCTGGGTCCTGTAGTCCTGTAGTTCTGGTGCTGGTTTTTAAGGACCTCTTAAACCATGAATTGATTGATCTAGATAGATAGCGTAAAAAAAAAAACAGATTATAAAAAGACATACATTCATTTAAGCTGTAAGATCTCCAAGATGGGACTGTGTCCTACTGAAGGTGAGCACTGCAATGAGTTAAACTACTGGGCTGTAGAGGAAGCAGAGCAGGCTTTAGGTACACAGGAATTTCTTGGGGAAAAAAAAATAATTGAATATACAGATTTAAACACCATTATATCCATTCTGGTTCTAGATATTCATCACCTCCAACTTCTAGAAGCAGGGGAACGAACCAGGGGAGAACCTCTACAAGCTCAGCTTGGTCTCATCTTTTTTGACAGACATCTCCTAACAGCCTCTCTTTTCACTTTGGAGGCAGGAGGTGTAAACACAGCCCACCACTGTCACAAATTACACATTTCAGGTTTCCGTGTTTGGCAAAATCAGAGCTCAGCATAGCTCTAGTGTAAAGTACTGGTTTGATTTAATGATCACCCTTGGAGACTGCAGGTAGCTAGACCAATATCATGTTAATAAGGTCTTGATCTCAAATAGACCCCATAATATGGCTTAAATGCCAATAAAATCATATGTGTTCTGCCCATTGTTCCTGGCAGTGCTCAGGATCTGCAGCGTCCCTGAGGTAATCTGTGAATAACCCAACTTTGACATCTCACCAGGACCAAGGCAGGAGAGCAGAGGAGGCCAGCTGGCTTTCCCAAGCCATGAGCTGTAGGCATCTATTAACAATTAGATTCTTGGCTCCACTAAGTGCACTCAGCCTGACTTGGTTTTATTGGCATCACCCATCTCCCAGTAAATGTGATAAGAGAGTCTGATTAGCCACGGCGTTCAGACTGGGCTCTGAGCTAGTCTCCTGCACAGCTGTCTGAAAGCTACGTACCACATGTGCTTTCCACACCACACTTCCAAGCACAGGAGGGTCTAATGAAGATTTTCCCGGGACCTCATTGTTTACTTTTAAGCAAGCATCAGAATTAAGACCAATTTAGCTGCTCCTTCTTTTCCTTTTCTTTTCTTTTCCTTTTTTTTTTTTTTTTTTTTTTTTTCCAGCGGGCTCAGTCTAAACATGCATCTCAAGAAAGAGACTTTTTTATTGCCAAGACAACGCTTGATAAGGGGAGATCATCTGTCTGCAAGAAAATTACTTCTGTGGGGTTCGGAAAGTGGTCCCAAGGGTCTGATTCCAGCACAAGCACAGCCCCTGGAGAACATTAAAGAATTATAACCCCCGTGATAAGGTACTTTCTTTTATATTTTTTTTATTTATTTATTTCATAGCAATAGTCACAGCTTAAAGATAAGAACTACAGACATTTTGTTTAACTAGGCTCTTGTTCCTTGGTGTGGGGCTCACTGGCATCCATCAAACTCCTTTGTGATTTAGATGAATACCTGATTCTTCTGATAAGGGAAAGTGTAAGTCAACACAGTTCTGTTGTAATTGGGTGTTACCTGTTTAGATATTGAACGGCTATCTCAGCATCAGTTCGAAGTCAAGCTTGGCTTTACCTTTCCCTGCTTGGTGCAGAGAGAATGTCTCTTAGGTTTGCATTGGCCCCCAAGTGTAGCAACAAACTGCTTGCAAGCATCTTTTCTCTTCCGTCTTGTAGAGGTGGCCACAGGACGTTGTGGATGCTAAAAATCAATGTACATTCAGTGACAGGAAAAACAATTACAGAAGAAAAATCCCCAGTTAAACACAAAGTCCCCACTTCACGTTCAGCATGATCCTTCGCCACAGACTGGTGGGGACTGCGTGCTCCAGCAAAGAAGTACTGCCATAGCCTTATTTTGCTGATATCATTATTTATTTTAATAAGCAGCATTTCATGCTTATAGTATAAAAAAGATATTACGGACATGTGCATGGTAGCAGCAATCTCTGACCCTCAGCATAGCAAGACTTCTTGAAAGACGTGAAACTGTTGCAGTGGGTCCAAAGGAGGCCACAATAATGATCTGAGGGCTGCAGCGCCTCTGCTGGGAGGCCAGGCTGGAAGAGTTGGGGGGGTTCAGCCTGGAGAAGAGAAGGCTCCAGGGAGACCTTCTTGGGGCCTTTCAAGACTTCAATGGGCCTGTCAGAAAGATGGGAACAGACTTTTGAGCAGGGCCTGTTGGGACAGGACAAGGGGGGATGGTTGGAAACTAAAGGAAGACGATTTAGACTGGAGAGAAGGAAGAAATTGTTGATAATGAGGGTGGTGAGAGCCTGGCCCAGGTTGCCCAGATCGGTGGTAGAAGCCCTGTTCCTGGAACAATTCCAGGCGAGGTTGGTCGGGGCTCTGAGGACCCTGCTTTAGTTGCAGATGTCCCTGCTCAGTGCAGGGGGGGTTGGATTAAATGAGCTTTAAAGGTCACTTCCAACCCAAACCTTTCTATGATTCTATGATTCTTTGCACTAGATGATGAGATACTAAGACACCTCAAAGCCTGGTAAATTTGCAACCTCAAAACAAACCAGAAAAGGAGCCCAGTAAAGGATTTGATGACTGCCATGAATCAGGACTTCTCAAAGGAGAAACCACAGCTCCTACCTTGGACCATACCACTTTTACTTAGATGCCAGTGTCCCAAGAGACTACTACTTTACTTATAACAAAAAAAAAAAAAAAAAAGCAGCTGATCTTTGGTAACAAGAATAGCTAGAAACAAACAAAAAAAGAATGAAAGACCATGAACAGCCTGAGTCCCCCACCTACATACTCTGAGGGTCAGCAGGTTGAAGAGATGAAATGCAAATCATTAACCAAAATGTTCATTTTTGGGTAAGGAATACCCCAGCGGCTCTCTCTCTGCCTGACGTCTTTAGCAGAGATAAGGTCAGGAACCTGAAGTGAAGAAGCAGTGTAGAAGTCGGTCATTAGCAGCAAGGTGATCTCTTCTGCTTCCATCCCAAGTTTCAATGTCACTCTACAATTTTTCATGATCATGGCCTAAGTCAAGGCCTAACCAAACCCCCTGGATCTGCAGAAGTGTGGGCAGCAGCACAGAACAGCAGGGATCTCTCAGGAAATGCTGGCAGAAGGGCCAGGAGACCATCTGTCAGTGAGATGTAGACTGGAAAGATTCATACAAGGGCTGTAAAGGGATGTTTGGATGTATCTGTGTCCCAAAATCAAAGGTCAAGGGAGGTTCTCCTCCCCTTCTACACTGCCCTGGTGAGTCAACATCTGGAGTACTGTGTCCGGTTCTGAGCTCCTCAGTTTAAGAGAGACAAGGAACTACTGAATAGAGTCCAGCAGAGGCTGGAAAGCTGCTGGAGCATCTCTGTGGGCAGGCCAGGCTGAGAGCCCTGGGGCTGTTCAGCTGGAGAAGAGCAGCCTGAGAGGGGAGCTGAGCAATGCTGAGCAAGAGCTAAAGGACCCCCAGGGGGCAAGAGGATGGGGCCAGATGCTTGTCAGTGGTGGCCACTCACAAGGCAACAGGCACAAACTGGAACCCAGGAGATTCCATCTGAACACAAGGAAAAAATCCTTTGTTGTGAGGGTGTGGGAGCCTGGCCCAGGCTGCCCAGAGAGGTTGTGGAGTCTCCTTCTCTGGAGTGATTCCAAACCCACCTGGACAATGTGATGCTGGGCCCCCTGCTCTGGGTGACCCTGCTGGAGCAGGGGGGTTTGGACCAGATGATCTCCAGAGGTCCCTTCCAACCCTTACCATGCTGGGTTTCTGTGATGTCCCCAAACCACTGTGATATCCCTTGTGCTAAACCTATGCCACTGACCAGATGGGAGAGCATTGCAACCTGACAGTAAACACTCAGAGCTGCGTAAATAAGAATAGCATCAGGGTAGATACAGCTTTTTTCCCTGAAGTGGGATCTAGGCCTTCAAAAAGAGTAAGACCCAAAGCCTGGTTTCTCCTCAGCCTCCCCAAAAGCTTTTGCTCAATGCAAAATCTTGGTTGAGCCCCTTCATCCAAGGTCACACACCACCTAAAACATTATCTTGGCCATGCTGGCATCATCAAGGCTCCTCTCTGTGGAGCTCGCTATGGGTTGGGTGAGCACCTCTTGACAAATGGAGATCATGATTCCATTGGCCTCAGCTCTCCTCAGAGGCTGGGAATATTTGATATTGGGAGAGACCTGAAAAAATGCTCCAGCTTATGCAGTTGAAAAGGCAGCATGTTGTGTTGGCTTGTGTTTATGAGTTTAAAAGAATTTCTTGGCCACCACACTGTTAGAAGACAGGGATTTTATGGTGGTGTAGAGAAAGGCAGATATATAGATATGTATGTATATAAACTGCTAAATATACTTTTAGCACATGAGATCTAAGGTTTAAGAGGCTATTTCCTGGCTTAGTCTAATTCTCTCACTAGACCTTTTCCTTCACACTAAGTGAAATTCTGGCTGAATTAAAGAACCACTTTTCCTCTTATCTGCTGCTCCTGTTATCTCACTCCAAGGCAAAGGCTGGGAGCTGAGAGACAGCCAGGGCATACCATTTTAAAGCTCGCCGTCCCACCGTTCCCCTGGGCTCGCATCAAATGCCAGGAAGAGTTGTTAGAAAACAGTCTGTCATTCGCAACCCAACCACACAGGAGGAACAGCAAAGGGTAAGCTACAGCAGAGGTCAGTCTGATGGATATTATGTGTAGATTGCATCTATTATGTGGAAATGTGGTGCTGAGGGACATGGTTTAGTGGTGCCCTGGCATTGCTGGGTTAAGGGTTTGCCTCAATGATCTTAAAGGTCTTCCACCCAGAACAATTCTATGATGCTTTCAACCTATCTCTGGCAACATCAAGCAGAAAAAACACCACTAAAATAGGTCCTTTCTCACAGGACCCAGATATCCTTCCAAGAAGGGCCCTGCTCCATGGTCAGCTGGGAACTGCAGCAGCCTCGGTGTCAAAGGCAGTATGGTTGCCCAACACTGGGTCTCAGGACAAGCTGTCATTTCCAAGGTTTTCCAGACATGGACAGGGCACGTGAATCACAGAATGGTGGGGGTTGGAAGGCACCTCTGGAGATCATCGAGTCCAACCTCACCACTAAAGTAGGTTCACCTAGACCTTCCTTTAGGTCTATGGCAAACTGCATGAGCTGCAGTTATGCCACTGTGAACTTCTGCCTACAGAGAAGTGTCAAAATAGGTATTGCCACAGGTGAAAGATGGCTGTGGTTGGACAACCACTGGGCGACACTGTGGGGGGCTGAGCTGGTGCTGAATGCCCAGGTGTTTGTTGCCTCTTCTTTTTTCACCATCCTCTTGCACAGGCTGATGTTCACCTGTACACCAGGAAGCCAATAAATCAGGAACTGGAAACTGGAGTTGCACATCTGAACGAAGCAAGAGGTCTTAGTTTTCAGCATGATCTCACGCCCAGAGAAATGAAGAGGCACAAAATCCTGCTTGTCCTCCCAGCCCTCTCTGTCACCTCCTGAGGAACTTTAGGAAAGCCTCCTGCTTTGATTTCCCCTCCTGTAAAATAGGAATGAGACCTCCTTCCTCTGAGATCAGCTACTGAAAAGGGATGTGCAGCATCATAAAATGATGGTGATCAGAATGACTCGCCTCTTCCCATTTGTCACAGGTACAGATCTTGCCCAATAATTCCACAAACATTTCATTCTTAACAACTTTAATACTCTGATCTGATTTAAAGAGAAACAGAAACCTGGAGTTTAAAAGCAGGTGGGTTTTATCACCTCTTTTATTATTTAATTTGGCTGGAATGTCTTTCTTTTATTTTAAGATGAATGAACCTTCTGCTGACAGCAACTCCCTTACTTCTTGCTTTCAAACCAAAATTGTTGGGATTTTAGGGGATTTTCTGTTTAAAAAAAAAAAACCAAACCCAAACACCTTCCTAGCAGTGTGTTCAGCTGCTACCCTGAAAAATGACAACTAAAACCACAGTATCCTTCTGGGGAAGTTACTCCACGTAGTTTCAGCCCAGAATGTTTCTGGTCTCTCCTACTCTGATAGGTTTAGATGCCCAGTCCTTCAGATGTCCACATAAATTCTGGCTATGGTAAGGACAACTTTAGGGTGCAGGTAAGGGTAAGGACAACCTGGGAGCAGGTCTGTATCCCTGCACCTACCTGCCATGATGGTCCAATCAGTGCTTGGACCTCTTTGAAGTTACAGTGAATCAGATGGTGTGCACCTTGGCCAGTGCCACCCGAGTGTGGTTTGCCACCCAAGCTGCAGAAAACTGTGCCTCTAAGACACATAAAACCTGGTACAAGGAACCTTGCCATAGCATATGTCTTCCTAAGACTGAGCACTTGCTTGCACACTGCCAGATAAGACTTGCTTGGATAAGACAAGTTAGCTGTAAATTCAGCTTGAAGCTAACCCTGAGGTGTGGGCAGTGTGGCCTTCACAGATACATAGCACAGAGGGGTTGGCTCGTGTTATTACTGTCCAGCTTCCCAAGAGGTTACATCTCCAGGAAAACACCATGGCTTACTTGGTGTTGATGAAGTTGCAAACAAAAGATCATTGGTCAAAAATGACCTTGGTGATAGCTAAGCTAAACATGTGGATGCCTGGCATTTGCTGGTAAAATTCTTTTTAAGCTGGAAACATGTGGCTTTCCCTCTAGACAAATATCTTCCTGAGCAGCAGCATGAGAGCTGATAGACTTCCATCTAGCAGAGCACAAAGCTGGAGACCTACAGAACTCTCTTGAGCAACCTGAGATTATCCTGCACAAAAAAAAAAAAAACATAGTACAGTCACTTCTCCATATTTCTAACTCTGTATAAGCCTGTCCAACTGCCCACTGTCAATGCCTTTACCTCTCTCTCCTCTCACCCTTGAGGGATGCCACTGCTTGGCCCAGAAATGAAGGACCTCAGCTGACCCAGGACACCTGTAAAGTAGAGCAACAACCTTACAACCCAAACAGAAAATACAGCAGGCAGCTAAATATTTTATTTAGACAAGCCATATCAGGCACAATTAAAGGTTGGACTTTGCTTCTTCACCTTGTGTGGATTGTGAAGTTATTTTCTTGCTGCATCAACAGCTCGTGCTCACCAGAAGTAACCTCTGCATCTTTTAAGTGCAGAATTCATAGGCTCTGCCAAGTGGACAGGAAATTAATGAAGTTTAAATGAAGAGCTGCTCTCTTTTCTAGCTGAGTGATTATTTCTTTTGATTTAGTATAATCCTGGCAGAGCACTCCTGATCTAATCACAGGAGCTTGCACTTTGTGATCCAATTACTGCCAAGTTTCTGGACATTGGTTTTGCTTTGATGGGAACATTTAAATGTGTGAACTTCGCTGGGGCTGGTTGACAGCTCTCAGCTCTGGGATCTCATGTCAATTATAAACCCAGTGGAAATCGTTGAAAATTTGTTGTCTCAAAACACCACTTTGAGAAATCAGGTTTTTCTTCATGGGAAAGAAAGAATCCTCTTGTTTGGGGAAGGAAAAATATTAAATATTGTGATTTTCCAGAGACCAGAACATCCACTTCACCTTAAGCCAGTCTTGCAGCCTGTCCATAGCTTAGTGATGCAAACAGCTCCTGGCTCAGCCTTTCTTCTAGACAGAATCTACAAATCCAGATACCTGGCACCTATTCCTACTCTTACCTACAGGTCTTCACTCCTCTGCCAAACCTGGATTGAACTAGTCAGTAAATTTAAATGTTGTCTGGACAAACGTGCAGCCGGCACACTCACATAGTTGCATTTTTAAAAGGGAAGCTACAGACACAGAGATAACACTGAGACTGTTTTCCAACAGCCTTCCCCAGCCCAAACTTTGCACAAAGTTCACCCCATCTCTGGAACCATTCCAGGTCAGGTTGGCCAGGGCTCTGAGAAACCTGCTCTAGTTGCAGATGTCCCTGCTCAGTGCAGGGGGGTTGGACTAGTTGACCGTTAAAGGTTCCTTCCAACCCAAACCATACTATGTTTCTATGAAAGTTGGGCTGACAACAGATGATTTCAGCGCACGTGGTGAGAGACTCCAAGACATCTGGCTTGCACACTGATTTTCCAGTGCTGTTGCCCAAATACGATCACGTTGCACATTGAGTCTTTCACGACCCAAGGTTGCCATGGTCACCAATCCCTTCCCCACACTGCCGGGCAGAGAAAGCAGCTCCTGGGGTCTGCCTTATGAGATAGCATCACCCCACTGGCTCCCAGAGTCTTCATTACCATGCCGCTGTCCAGTGTTTGCTCATGTCCTCACATTGTCCTCAACACAGATAACTCCTTTGGTCAATGTTATCGTCTTATCACCACAGTGGCATCAGCCCTCCACATTTCACAGGGAGGGCATCAAACTCTAGCCGCTGATAGACTTATCTATAAGCTCATTCGGGATTGTTTTGATCAATGGTTTAATCTCTGTTTGGATGGTCAAATTCCTCCCTCCCTTGTCTGCAAGCTGGATGTTGGGATGAACGCCCCTCAGCTCGTGCCATCCCAGGTCCTGGCTACATGGACAGCACATCACAGTCAAAGATTCACCATTTGCGCCCCATGGATGGGCCTTTATCACCCTTATTTTAGCAGATGGGCATCCAGTGTTACAAGAGAGGCACAGTGGCCTCTCCAAAGTCTCAGGACCACTGAGAATTGAACTAGGGTTTCCCAGATCTTAAGGATGTCCTTCTCTAACTGCTGTAAAGGACCGGTCAAGTCAGGGCATTAACTGTGCTGACAGCCAAAGACAGGAGCCTTGGCCAGAGACACCTTTCCTGATATCTTTTGAAGACGTGACCATTTGCTTGGCTTTATTTACCGAGCAACCCTCTTCCAGTCAATGGAGTGGAGATAAGTGCATGTAGAGATCTTGATGAGATCAGGACTCATCTGACAGGAAAAGAATAGGGTGGAGAAGAAGAAAGAAAGAAAGTAAAAGTAAAACCTCATTGATGATCCAGGCCTCAAAACAGGTCAAAACTGAAGGGCAGAGTTCTCCTCCAAATACTTCTGTATTAAAAAAACACAAAAACCAAACCCAAAACCAAACAAAACAAACACACACACACACACACACAAAAAACAAAACAAAAAACCAACAAAACAAAACCAAAACAATGTAAGGCATTTTGGCTCCAGCACTGAACCAGCAGCAGAGAGAAAAAACACAAGAGCAAAGGAAAGAGAAACTAATAAAAATGGATAAAAATGGGGGGATCTATATATTTTCCCCTCTTTTTTTCTCTTTTTTTTTCAAACACACAAAAAAAGAAATTTCCCAGGAATTCTAAAAACATTCCATCCCCAACAGAAGCTGTCCTTACTCTCCACTCTGTGTTTAACATTAATGGCCAACTTTATATCAGGGGAGGAAAAAAAAGCCCATTTCACAGAAGGAGGACCTGGCCTGGAGGTCCAGCTGGACCCACTTCAGATGCTTCTAAGTGTCTAAATTATTGTCAGTAACGGAAGGAGAGGGACAGTTCCTCCACCTGAGAAGGACCCACCTCTCTGGAGTGACTGCGGAGAGACATTAAGCTTACATGATTTGCCCAAAGTCTCCAGCAGAGCTAAGGGAATTGGCCACAACATCCTCAGAAACATCAGGTAAATGATAACTGAGCCAGGTGGCTACAACCATCCCACTAAAACCCAGCTCCCTTTCAGAGTGGCAAGAGCCAAACCACCTCATGAGAATGGTCCTGGCATGTTCCCATAAAGAGTTTGAGATATGTCTCTTCAGTTGTCCCTATGGACGATGTCCAGAATCCTTGCTCCAGTGTGGCTAAACCTTCTAGGAGACATAAAATCCGTTGGGAGACCCTTAGTAGAGAGATCATACTCCCAGTGAATGGCAGAGCAAAGTGGACTCATAGTTGCTTGCTGCCACCATCTCCTAAACTCCACAGCTGATGGGACTCCATCAGCTTCAGTCCATGGGTCCCTAGAGAAAGGGAAGGGACTGATCCTGGAAGATGAAGGGGCCTGACTCTGGCCTTGCTTTCACCAGCTGCACATCAGCCATGGTCCCTGCCTGGAGCAGAAGTGGTATGTGTAAGGCTTGATGTGATCTTGTTCAGCTGAGGATGAAAGCGGGGCATCCATTTTGCAATTCACGGGAGGTATCTGGATAGCAGAGGAAAGGAGCAGATCAGAGAGATTCTGATGATTACAAACAAGCCCTGATTTTTGCCCATGGCCTTGAATGTCTGAAGAAAGTAGAGACAGTGGAAGCAATTCTCCAGGCATCTCCCTCACAGCCACAGTGCCCAAGCTCTATCAGATGTGAACAAGCTCTGCATGGCATATTAACCCACATCTCCTCTGGTTTGGGGCTGAAAGCACAAGGACAGACAAAAGGCAGGAAACAAGACAGGCTCAGCTAAGGCTCAGAGATGCTCTTCACACAACTGATCACAGGAAAATGAAAGATTTTAGGTTGCCCAGGAAAAAAAAAAAATGTCTGTGATTTATTCCAAATGGGATATGAGGTGTCCAGAGCACATGTGTGGTGAGGAGCAGCTGAGGGACATGGGGTTGTTGAGCCTGGAGAAAAGAAGGCTCAGGGGAGACCTCCTCACTCTCAACAACTCCCTGACAGGAGGCTGGAGCCAGGTGGGGTCGGTCTCTTCTCCCAAGGAACAAATGACAGTACAAGAGGAAATGTCCTCAAGTTGCACTGGGGAAGGCTTAGGTTGGATATTAGGAAAAATCTCTTCCCCACAAGGGTTGTGAAGCATTGGAACAGGCTGCCAAGGCAGTGGTGGAATCCCCATGCCTGGAGGGACTCGCTTTGTCCCACTTGCTTGAAATATCAGCACATCTTCTCACCAGCACAATATTCCCCTTAGAGTCAACCATGAAGATGATGGTCACCTAGATGGGAGAGCAAAGGAAGACCTCCGCCTCTGCCCAGGACCTCTGAAAGGTCAGGGAACCCTGCTCACCCTAAAAAAGGTAAAAGCTCCCACCAAAACTTCTTTTTTTTTTTCTCACCCAAGATGTCAGCTGGTCTAACAAAAGCAACATCATCTCCCTGCACTCCTGCTCCTCCTTCATCGCTGTTTTTATGTTACTAGCAAGAATGTTAAGTTGAAAACGTCTCAGACCGATTACGGAGCAAGAACCCAAAGGCAGTTGCAAGATGCAGTTCACACTGTCCAGCTCAAGGAGAGGTTTCACTTTCTATAATGAATATATCTGAGGATCTCCCACCACCTTCCTTACGGCATCCATCCAGTCCCTGGTTCCTGGCCAGGGTGGGACACCATGGGGCTGATCTCTCCTGCAAGCCAAGGGCTACAGACACCTATTCAAAGCATTGTCCGTTCAGATGCAGACTCAAAGAGCTGCATGCACAAGTGCATCAGGCTTTATCTAAATCTAATAGCTATACTTTTTTTCCATCCAGAACAGTCAATAAACTGATGGATGGATTGATGGATTGATTGACAGACAATAGGTAGAAGTACTCAGACATTCAAGTCCAAGCTCCTCCTGTCTCTAACTGGTTTTAAACTGAAAGAGGGAGTTTTAGAGTAGAGAGAAGGAAGAAACTGTTTTACACTGAGGGTGGTGAGAGCCTGTCCCAGGTTGCCCAGAGAGGTGGTCAATGCTCCATCCCTGGAAACATTGCAGGTGAGGTTGGTCAAGACTTTGAGCAACCTACTCTAGTTGCAGATGTCCCTGCTCACTGCAGGTGGTTTGGAACCAGATGACCTTTAAAGGCACCTTCCAACCCCAAACAAGCTATGATTCTATGATTAACACCAGTGATTTTTTTTTTTTGTTTTTTTTTAACAGTGCAAACCCAAAAGAGGAGAATCAGGAGCATGAGGAAGCTCTTCCCAATGGTAAAGGGAAGCTGGAAGCTTTATTTGTGCAGCCACAGGAATCTCATCAGCATAGTCTGAATTCCTGCTGCCGTGAGCAAGGCTGGGGAAGGTTGCAACGTATGGTTGGCTGGAGAACAGCAGCACAAGGCGTGCTTTGAGTGTTTCTTTTGAAGGGATATTTCTGGAAAGTTGGACAGACCCATAATTAGGAAAGAAAGAAATGCTCGTGATGTCACCTCAACTCCAGAAATTGCTGTGTAGTTCACACAGAATTTAGATATAACCCATAGGAGCCCTGGCAGCACTTGAAGGTTAATGTCCATCTATTTATTAGCACCACTTCTGTTCATCCAGCCTCTGATCCTAAACATCCCCAGCACTGAAGGAGCTGAGTCCTTCCCATGTTCTGTTGTCCTAACGCCTCACAGGACATCTGAGGCTTTGAGGCACCTGATTCCCATGGGAGTTTGGGTCCTGCTTTACTTTACAAATCTGGGGCCAGGGCATCTGGGGAGGCTGCATGAGAATCTTCTGAGTCCCTGCCCAGTGTCCTGAGCTCAGGGAATTCAGATCCAGGTAAAGAGAGGAAGATTCCCAAGAAGCACCCAGCTGCCTCCAGTGTCCCTGACTGGAGGACACACTCATCCTGCACCAGAGGGTTTTTTTCCTTGTTGACAAAGATTAGACATTTTAATTTATTTTTTTATTAAGTTTTCCCTTTTTAGAATTGTCAGTATTTTGTGGTTTTTGACCAGCAATCTAGTCCAAGGTCAAGCCAACCTTCTGCTTTACTGCTTAGTCCTGCCAGGACTTGCCTGCACGTGAAACCCTACTTGTCCTTAGTTCATGTGAGAGCATTTCACGTGGATTTGGTGCTCGGAGGTTCAGTGCTACTGAAAACTATCATTTGGCTTTGTGGTTTCATTTTTGTTTATCTCTTTTTTTTATGTTTTTTTTTTTCTCTCCAGAGTAGATTAATTCAACCCTGTGCAACCCCCTGATGTGTCAGTGCAAAGAGAGACAAGTTTTTTTTCCATCCCAGAAGGAAACCAGTGGTGACACCTCCATCCTGACACCATATCTGACATCCAGGGGTGGAGGATTTGGGTCAGGTTTGGCCTTTTCTCATCATCCCCAACCCCACTGCTGCGGTTTCCACAACCCACTGCCCGGTGCATGATGCTCAGAGGGGGAGCAGGGACATCATCTCCGGGTCCAGCCCTTCCCTTCCCGGCGGCAACGGGGCTGGTCAGGGCACTGACCCCAGCGCCGGGGAGTCTGGAGTGGAGCCGGCAGCCGCCATCAGCCCACACCTCATCAATAGGGGCTGACAGCCGCGGCCTCGCCGCCCCGACGGCACCGCCAACGGCACGGCACGGCTCGGCACGGCCCGAGGTGGGGTCACAGGAAGACCTGAGGGTCCGAGGTGCAGGCAGCCCCATCAGTTCGGGCTGCAGGGAGGCCAGTGGTTTTGGGACAGAGGCAGTTACATGAGTCTGAGGTGCGGGCAGGGCTGTGGGTCCAGGTGCAGTCAGCCCCATGGGTCAGAGGTACAGGCAGGCTGTGGCTCAAGGTGCATGAAGCCTTGTGGGTTGGGATGCAGGCAGGGGTGTAGGCAGCCCTATGGGTCAGGAGATAAAGGCAGCACCATGCATCAGGACATAGGCAGTCCCATGAGTTCAGGAGGTCCAGGCTGGGAGTACAAGCAGCCCCATAGGTCTGGGACAGTGGCAACATCACTTGTCAGGGGGTACGAACTGCCCCATGGGTCAGGGAGACAGTCAGAGCAGTGGGTCCAGGCAGCCACTGATCTAGGTGGGGACAGGCAGGGTGTGTAGGGAGCCCCACAGGGGACTCATAATAGACATCCACAAGGAGGGATACACCAAATCAGCCGCATGCGAAGATACAATGACAGATAAGGACCTGCAGTGACTAGGTACAGGCAGATAGACACATGAGAGAGAGAGAGATGGACAGCTGGATAGATGTGTATAGATAAATAAATAGGTATTTCAGCATGTACTTAGGCACAAATAGGTAAACAGGCATAGAAATAACTAGAAAGTTACACAGATACATGGATATATGCCTGGGTGAATAGATTGATATACAGACTGGATATAAGGCTAGAAAGAGAGAGGGATACATGAGTAGATGGGTAGTGGCACTAACAGAGGCTCTGTACTGCCAGGACTCCAGCACATGCATTTCCAGCCTTCTGCCTGGTGCGGGAGGCTTTTCCAGACTCTTTGTCATAGAATCACAGAATGTTTTGGGTTGGAAGGTGCCTTTAAAGGTCATCTAGTTCCAAACCACCTGCAGTGAGCAGGGACATCTGCAACTAGAGCAGGTTGCTCAAAGTCTTGACCAACCTCACCTGCAATTGTTCCAGGGATGGGGCAGCGACCACCTCTCTGGGCACCCTCTGCCAGTGTCTCACCACCCTCAGTGTAAAGTCTAAATATCTAGTCTAAATCCATTGCTGAGGCCCTTACTGCTGGACATGAGAGGTTGTGCCTCGGCCTGAGCCATATTTAAAGGGCATAATGGATACAGTGAGACACGGCAACGTATAATTTCATACAAGAGTTCCTTAGAGTAATTGCCAAAACAACCTTGCATCTGTGCACAACATTTT
Organism: Ceryle rudis; assembly: GCA_033439905.1. NCBI lineage: Eukaryota > Metazoa > Chordata > Aves > Coraciiformes > Cerylidae > Ceryle > Ceryle rudis. The sequence continues at coordinate 1,875 of JAAGNO010011075.1, read as the reverse complement.
TCTAACCTAATATGACCTTAAAAATTCCTTAGCAAATAACTATCTTACACCTGCACTGGAATCTCTGCGTTTATTAGGAAAATGGCAGAATAACCAGGAAAAAGGCAAGATGTTGAAGCTACGGTCAGGTGACTTTGCTAATGGAGGTGTTGTAGTCTTATGAAATACATGAAGGTTTATGAATTGATCAAATAATTTGGTTGTACATCTCTTTTTTTTTTTTTTTCCTCTTTCTCTCAGCCTTATTGTGTGTAGTTTTTGTGAAAGTCTTGTATTTTCAGGAAAAGTTACTGACTTGCAGTCCTTCAGTGTTTTCACTAGGGACTAGTCCTTCAAGGTGTACCTACTATCTAAAAAACAAATCAGATAGAATATTTAAAGCTTGAAATGTTCAACATTGTGATAGCTGTTACTGAAGACAGCACACTGCACGTGTGCTCCACACACACATTTTTAGTGTCATTTTCCAAGCACGGCAGTAAGGAAAATAAAATAGAGTGTGTGGTAAGTGTGGGCCATGAGAAGCCCAGCAGTGATGTGTCCCCATTCATCTCTGGTGGGCTCCTGCCACCCTGGAAATGTAAAATCATAGACTTGTTTGCACTGAAGAGAACCTTCCAAAGTCATCTCGTGCAACCCCCCTGCACTGAGCAGGGCCATCTGCAACTAGAGCAGGGTGCTCAGAGACCCAGCCAACCTCACCTGCAATGGTGCCAGGGATGGGGCAGCCACCACCTCTCTGGGCAACCTGGGCCAGGGTCTCACCACCCTCAGCACCAACAATTCCTTCCTGCTCTACAGTCTCAATCTCCTCTTTTTTAGTTTCCAACCATCCCCCCTTGTCCTGTCCCAACAGGCCCTGCTCAAAAGTCTGTCCCCATCTTTCTGATAGGTCCCCTTTAACACACCTTCCACTAGACCAGGTTGCTCAGAGCCTCATCTAACCCAGCCTTGAACACTTCCAAAGAGGGAACATCCGCAGCCTCTCTGAGCAACCTGTGCCAGTGTCTAGAGATCCTTAAAAATCTAAAGATTTCCCTAAAGATCCCAGTTCCAGGTGGGTTTTGGATTCTCCCCAGTTCACCCCAGAGCTGCCCCTCACTGCCCAGCTTCTCTCTTCTCCACATCACTCCATGCACCTCTGCAGCCCACACCTTTGTCCTGGAGGAAATGGTTTGTATTTATTTCCACTGAGGAAAAAAAAAAAAAAAAAAAAAAAGAAAAAAAAGAAGAAGAAGAAGAAGAAAGAAATCGAGAAAACACAGTAACATAATATTTGGGAGTGGAGGGGGTGGTCAGAAAGGCTTTGGAAATGCTCCCGGGAGCATCACTGAACCATGATGCTCTTTGGACACCCTTCTCCCAGGCTGTAGTACCTGGCCTTTGGGGAGGGGGGGAAGTGTCATTTTAGGACCACTGTCAGATGTGACGTTAGTTTAGGAAAGTGTCTCTGAAGGTGCAACAAACAAGAATCGTTGATAATTTGGGGGGGGGGCAGGTTGGGGAGTGGGAGCCAAAGCAGGGTCCCCCAGCTCTGACACCTTCCTGCCCACATGTTCCCTCAGTTGTGTGTGTTGGGGGCGTGGGGGGTGGTGTTGTCCCCCTGGTTCTGCCCCCCCTTGCAGTGGGGTCAGCCGACAGAAGGCTCCTGGAGGGTTTCCTTGGACCAGAATGTCCCAAACGTGGGCAGAGGTGCAAGGGGGTGTAAGGGGTTACCTGAGGTGGGGGGGGAGCCAGGACCAGCCCCTCCAGAGGGGAGGACTGATTCACCCCCCCCCCCTCCCCAGCACCCCACGGGGGGGGGTTTCTCTGGGGTGACCCCCTTTCCCCGTGTCAGGTTTGGGGGTGCAAGGGGGGGGGCGGTGGGAGCGTTCC
>JAAGNO010011073.1:24523-47547 GCA_033439905.1 Ceryle rudis | reverse complement strand
TTTTCTTCCCATTTCAGGTAGGACACTGAGCTCAAAAATCTTTAGTGATAAAGGAGCTTGTGGCAAGGGATTTACGCTGTGGTCCAAATTCTGTTCCTCATTGTAAGTCAATCTTCAAACACTGATATTAACAACTGATCCCAGGTCAATAAATCAATAAATCAGAAGTGCTATATCTAGTTGCTTTTCTATGACCAGATAAATTCATTGCTATATTCCAATATTCCCTAAGTGTTGAAAGTAATTAATGATATTTCATAAAGATGACATCAAAAACCATTTGGGAAAACTCTGGAACACCTTAGACTGAAAGTCTCTTTGAAGATCCAGTTATTTAACACTGCTGCAATAACGTAGCTAATTGAACACATAATTGTTTCCAACAACTTCAATTTAAAAAAAATGACCCAACACAAAGTATTGATTTTAATTAAGGCATAAAAATAGTTGCGAAAATACTGAAAGACTCTCACAACATCCCAATAAAGACAAGGCAATGAAGCTACCTGCATGCTAAAATTTCAGTGCGTGCAAACATCTCTGCTGGATGAACGCCTAAACCAGTCTAATTACAGTGTACAGCAAAACAGTTTATAAAAGCAAACTGATGCTAGGCTGAAACATTTCAAGAGAGCAAAGACAACGAGAAATGGGAAGAAAACAGCCCTCATGGACAAATCAAACTTAGGCATAAGAATCTAAAGAAGTGAGTAAATAGAAGAAGTACCCTGTGTAAATCCAGTTCCAATAGTGTCACTTGGGCTATAACCATTGACAGGTGCCCTACTGCTCAGGTCTATCATCTGGTGCAGGCGGAGCTTTCGGCAGTAGATAGAGGCAGCCTCAGGTTCCAGGGCAATGATCAGCTGCTCAGGATTTTCAGGAGATGCCATTCCTGCCTGTGAGAGAGAATCAATCAGAAAAGTGGGGTGGGAAATACCACAACCTAGCAGACCCTTTTCAGCAAGTGAACAAGCCTTTCCCCAGCTCACGGTTTCAGTCAGGGTAGCCCTCATGGTTCAACACCCAAAGGAGCTGCTGCTGTCTGCTAAAGGTATCGATCTGGGAATCATCCTGCCACAACGTATAGCACAACTTCACAGGCTGTAACAGGGACTATGCATGCACTTACCATGCTAAGTGTCTAACTGAGCAGCTGTGAACACAACAGGTGGGGAAAGGAAGAAAGTCATTTTAAAACCTGTGATGAATGTCCTAAAACCTAAACTCCTAATTAACCTGTGAATCTGCCCAAAAAGAGGGGCCCCAGCTGCCTTTAAGAAATGAAGGAATACCTCTGGCCTCTCCTCCCCACAACAATACTTTAAGCATGCCTTTCTTTATATCCCAGACATACACAGTTCTTGCCAAAATGGACTGCTCGCACTGCATACCTTACTAGGAATATACAATACACTTTGCCTGTAAAGCATCTTCTGACTCAAAATCAACATTTTCTATTTTAAAATCCATAGCTTTTAAGCACATTCACTTTTACAACATCTTCAGACTGCTCAGTATACTCAAGGACTCAAAATACAATTGGGGAGGTTCCCCAAAATGTAATGAGAACAAGCCTAAAAATAAACCCACGTTATAAAATGAACATGCGCCATTCTTTCTATTTTCTTCCTGGATTTTCAGCCTCCAGACACATAGATTTTCAAGAAGCCATAAGTACTCATGTAACCACATCACTCTCAGAGCTGGGCTTACAGAAAAATATCAAAGAGCAGTTGACAAAAATCGTGTTTTCCTTTCTTTCCTCCTGTACTTCTCCCTCTTGTATGATTTTCTGTTAAAATAGATAACAAACTCTTTCAGCTCTTTCTGCCCAGGTTTTGGTTTACCTGTTATTGTTTTTCAGTAAAGTGCCTGTGTACTGATGCATGATAGCAAACAAATATACGTATGTACATTTTTCTGCTTCCATGGCCAATCTTCCAGCAAACCTTCACTTCAACTCATAAAACATGCACTGTGGTGACTCCAGAGCATCCCCAAAACAAGGCAGACTCACATGGAAAGACTGCAAACCTGGACTGGAATTTGGCTTCTCTCATACAGCTACATTGTGGACTCTCAAAATTGCTGGCCAGGTTACACCTGCAGCCAGAAACTCAGTGTAAAGCTTGTTCAAAAAGCAATACTGGGGTAACACGTAGAGACAGAAAATAGTCTTTCACATTTACTGAGTCAACTTTATCCTCTCCATCCTAACGAATAAGTAGATTTTTTGAGACTCTATTTTTTCATCTTCCTCATGGTTAATAACAAAAAAAGGAAAACCAACAAATATATTCCAAAATAAGAAAGTAATAGTTAAACTAATCATGATTGGTCATTATTTTAAAAGCACACCTCATGACTGGGATTATAGTCGCTTTATATCCTTTATTGCTGTTGGGCAAAACCTTCTCTTTTGGTTACATACACTGGACTCAAGAGCATGATCTGAAATCACTGGAATGGTCTGGGAAGGAGAATACTGTGCAAATACCACAGAATATTAAACCTTACCAGGTATGTGGCAACACATATTGAAAAAATAATATATTGAAAAGAATGTTTGCAAGCAAACTTTCACAATTTGGAAAGCACAGATTTACAGCAGCTAGACTAACCCTAAAATATATAGAGAGACTATCAGTGAAGCCAGACTCTCCTGCCATAATGCCACTTGCATGCAGGCACAAGCTTAAAGCTCTGGAGCTCTAACTGGGGATGAAGGTGATGAAGTCCTTGCACCATGCCTTAATGTAAACTCACTCTTTCCTCCAACCGGTCGGGATGTACTAGCCACAAGCAGGGCTGGTTTCATGCCAGCCCCTTCAACATCACTTTTCTCCAGCTGAGCTCTTCTAGACACAAAGCTTAAATTTGTTGCATTGGAAAGGGCAACATTCAAGAAATGAATCAATAGTTGGTCCCTGACAGATATTTATCTAAAGAATTCCAAAAATGTATGGTCTCTGCACACAAACTATCTTGGCCCTTTACTGTCTTTGCCTTTGGCAAGTTTTGCTAAAAGCCTCATCTGAATCTTTCTTACTGACATTTTAAGGCCAGCACTTCTTGCTCTATCCAATGAGGGCACGGAGAACAAATAGCTCCCTACTACCTTGCTACAGTTTGTACATATATTAAATCCATTATCACATATTCTGAGAGATCTGAATCTGAGCAACAAGGAGGTTTTTTTATTATCCAGTAATGTGGATTAACTTAGTGTGTTCAGTCTGTTCCATGTACAGGGCACATGTTTGTAGCACTGACAAAGCAATTCTTAGTCTTGTGTCTAACCTATGCACTACAAAAGAAAATTACATTTTAGTGAAAAAAAATCCAGTTTGTTGCTAAGGATATTTAAATCCAAAGGCTACATCCTAAAGCATTTGCAGAGGTGACAAAACTGAGTTGCACACACAGGGAACGTACTGGTATTTCCTAACTTGAGGAGGAAAAAAAAAAAAGATTGCGTTAATTGTAATTCTAGGGGGAGATTTTGCTACAAATTTCCAAAGCTGGTTCTGAAAAAAAAAAAAAAAAAAAAAAAAGTCAACCATTAACATTTGTTTCCTCCCCTCCTCCAGATGTAGTTTGTACCATGAACTTTTCACATTGCAGCCTGCACATCAAGAGAGGAAGGCAATGTCCTGCAGCACATGGACTCAGATCCGTCTTCTCAGACACTCCAAGTATAGCAGATGTTATTCTTGCTACTTTTTCTCTCTAGATATTATTTTAACATACTCAAAATATCTCCTGAGGAAATCATTCAACAGAAATTACAGTTTTCAACAGTTCAAAGGACAGCTGATCCTAACAGAATTTCATAAGAAAATGTTGGGGCCTTTTGATAAAAAAAAACTTTCCTTACAGAGTTTGTAGGGCCAGTTACAATGAAGAATGTGTTATTGCACATCATAAAAAGGCCATACAAAGAACCTTCTATAGTGAAAGGTACTAGGCATCCAACACATATATTTCTAGATGTACATATATATGTATGGATGAATACTGACTCTATTTCATATCTTGTGTATGTAGTATTTCTGTTGAGATCATCAGAGATAGTACATCACTATACATATATATATATCTATAGGCAGGACAGAGAGAGTGGGGGAAAGGGAGATAAGAAACACACACAAACACATACATACTGCTAGGGAGGAATGGAGCAATGAGGTTGCTTTATGACAAGATGAAGACTTAGGAGGCAGTACTTCTGTCCCATCACTACAGCCAAGGAGAAACGGACAGATGGGAGAAAAATATTGAGCGTGCAGAGAAAGAGGAGTGAAAACAGCAGGTGGTCAACACAAAGAAATGGTGCTGCATTCATGAAAAACACTAATTGTACAAGTTTGATATATTTGTTCCTTTCTATCTGCCTTACTCCATGCCCTCGCCCGCTGCTGTCCAAGTACTGTTGTAACTCAGAACAGAGATTCACAAGTTAACAGGCTTGAACAGGACAGATCTAAACAATGTCTCAGTATTCAACATTATCTAGATTGTTCTGGCAGTGGGACAGATGCATCACATTGCATTTGCCTAGGGCAGCTTATAGCAGACTTTATAACAGAGCTGTGTCTCGACTCGAGTCTGCTGAAGAGATTTTCTTCTTTCTCCCCTTATACTCAGTAGCTGTACAAACCCAGTCGTCGCTTATCAAACACACAGGAGGCAGATGGCGGTTTTCCCGAAAACACAAACATGGAAAAGCCATCATAGATTTATAAAACTCCTTTCAGCACCAGAAAGTTCTTAAAAATGAATTTATTTGCAGGACGTTGCTGCATTTATATACATGGAAAGCACAAAGAACACTACGAAAAGAACTACTGTGAAAGACTGCCTCAAACGCACTCTGCTCATATGCCCAAGGACTAGGATTTCATGCTTTGAGAACTCCCAGATTTTCCCTCGCTCCAGTAAAACAGGTCTGTGAGCTGGTGCCAGTGCATTGCTGTTCATTTGCCCAGATGCATCAACAAGAGCAAACCTCAAAGTGCTTCAAAGCTTCACGTACTGGAGCGCAAATAACTTCCCCATCCAGATGCAGGTGAATTCTCAGCCTGGCGCACTAGCTCTGCTTTTAGAGCCAGAGATGTGTCACCAGACAAGAGCCACAGCTGACCACTAACACATTCCCGATTCCCTGAACCCCAGCAGCTGCCAAGTGTTAGACTAATTCATCATTAGCAAATATTGAGGTCTGGACTGAAGCTCAGTGTAGCAGTCTGAGCACTTCCAGAGGACTAACCGATACACGCTCATTCCATATGCAGAATCATCATTACTACAAATTAGAGGATGCTACTTTTAAAACCCAGCCTCACACACCACAGTGCACAACAAACCAAAAAGCAGTGCACAGATGTTTTATTTTTTTTAATACCATAATGTACATGGTCTTAAAAACAGCATTATAGCAGAATATTTCCAATGAAAGCCAGGAGGTAGGCCTAGACAAAGAGGTCCCATCTCTGAAAGACACCATAATTAGACGCATCAGCATTTATGCAGCACAGCCAGGCAGAACGCTGTTGCTTTATTTATTACACCATGGTGACCTCAGAAGCAACAGCCTATTAGGAAACACACCATAACTGACAAGGTACATGCTTTCTATTAACTGTCCTTTCAAACTACTGAAGGCAGAAGTTAGATCTCCTATTTCACTTTTTCACAGAGACACATCAGGCATCTTTTTACAGACAAAAAATAAACCCCAATCACTGACTCCTAACACAAGGAACATGCCTTACATGAGCACATTCATTTCTTTGAAGTATAAAACTGTTTAAAAGAACTGGTACTAAGGTGTGAAATGGTGGAAAAGAAAAACAAAACCAACAAAACAAACGAAATCTCATGTACAGAAAACAGTAGTCCAGCTGTTGAATTTAAGACAATTTATTATTAGAATCCTATCTTAACTAGAGTCAGCCCCTGCATCTTTATCAGCCCTGGAAATCCTCCTTCTCTCTCTCATGTATACACATTTCCTCTTCACTCAAAAAACTTTCAAGTCAAACTTTTTTTCTCAATTCTAAAACTTCCGAATTCTCACAGCTGACTGCCATGGGGGCTGGGAGGCTCGCAGCTCACATGGCAGCTTTTCCCATTGTCAGGGAACACACATGCTTTTCTGCATGCAGGAAAATTTCCAGTCATTTCAGAAGCCCCTCCATCAAGGCTGGGTGATAACACAGGCAGACACACACATACTTTCACAGCTCTAGCTTACTTTTTGGAACCAGATTATTAAAAAAAAAGGGCAAGTCTGCAAAATGAAACTACACTAAGGGGCACAACAGCAATGATCAAAACACTGCCCTATCTTGCACAGACTTTCCAAGAACTTTTCTCTGTCCAAAAGGAAAGTATGTGTTAAGTTTGTATGTACAATAATTAGATTTTTATGTCCCTGAGTTTGTGTGGAGGAAGAACAGTCTATAGCAGGGCTGTAGAAAGATATGGATCTGTTGGAGAGGGTCCAGAGGAGGGCCACAAATACAAAGAGAGGGCTGGAGCACCTCTCCTAGGAGGACAGGCTGAGTGAGTTGGGTCTTTTAATCCTGGAGAAGAAAAGGCTCTGGGGAGACCTTATAGCAGCCTTCCAATACCTGAGAGGGGCCAGCAGGAAAGCTGGAGAGGGACTTTCTATAAGGGCATGTGGTGACAGGTCAAGGGGCAGTGGTTTTAAACTAGAGCAGGGTGGATTTAGATTAGACACGAGGAAGAAGTTATTTACTATGAGGGTAGTGAGACACTGGAATGGGTTGCCCAGAGAAGTTGTGGACACCTCATCCCTGGTAGTGTTTAAGACCAGACTGGATGAGGCTCTGAGCAACCTGGTCTAGTGGGAGGTGTCCCTGCCCGTGGCAGGGAGGTTGGAACTAGACAATCTTTAAGGTCCCTTCCAACTCAAGCCATTCTATGTCAAACTCAACTGAAGCCGTGGGCCAGCCCCTAGGCTGCTCCACAGGCCAGCAGTGCTACCCTGCAAGGCTAGGAGAGAAAGCAGCAGCTCATGGGACCAAATCAGCCCCATGCAGGTAGAATCTGAGAAGAGTGAGAGCAGAGGGATCTGTCTTAATGTTGTGCTGGAGTATGGGGGGTTGGGGAGATAGAAACATAAATAAAGGACAAGGTGCATTTTACCCCACACTTGTATAAGATTCAGATGTTTCTTGCACCTCAGTGTTACCTTAAAATAGGTAGAAAAGCCTCAAGCTATTAAGATGCAGCTGTACTTTAATATGACAATCAGCATCTTCCTTATGACAAAAATATGGTGAAAATAATATATTAATCCTAACACTGCCCCTGCAAAGGTCCAAAAGGTAAATGAGAAATGGTTAAGAGTACATTAGAAATAATGGAGGTACAAAGTAGCCCTACACAGATTTGGGACTAATCAGATTAGTGCAGGCAGTCTGGTTTCAACCCCTGTCTCACTAGTACCTAGAGTTAGGGCCAGAGCAAACTGCAGCTGGGTCTACTTCAATGCTAGTGCTCACAGTAACTTGTAGAGGGATAGCCTTCATGCTGCAAGAGGAGCACAGAGGCTACTCTGACCCCTCGACTCTCCTTTAGGCCACAGGGTAGCTCAGGCCAGTTCTGTGAACTAGAGAAAATCTGACCAAAGCCCATTTTTTACCTATTCAGTAATATTTGCTACATCACTTTCTGGGTCAAATGGAGTAAGTAAATTATTCCAGTATATACTCATAGATTTTTTTTTTAAGTGTATTTTCTCCATGAAAGAAGAAGAGCTGTGCTTATACTCAGGAAAAGTGAATTTTACTTTCTGTTGCACTACTAACCAGTGAGATGACGGTGGCAGGCCCCATACTCCTTACTAGCTCAGATTATCCAGCTGTAAAATAGGTATACTACTGTCTTTGTCCTTTATGCACTGAAAGCCACTAAAGGAAAACACTCTCTAAACTAAATATAGAGAAATATACTCTATTACTTTCATGGTAGTTAAATTCCATCTTTCAGAAAGAGAAACAAACTAAGAATGAGGTCTGATTGGATGAATTCTAATTTAATGCTTTGATAAATTTTGTAGACATCCGAGACCTGATTCAGTCCTGCATCAGTGCCATAGGCACTGAAGTCACAATTAATAAGACATTTCCAGATAGAAAAATGTAGCATAAATAGACTAAGCAGATAAACTTGTACAAGAGAAGAACCGCCCTCATTAGAGAGTTGGAAAAACAAGGCACAGACACTAAAAGCCTTGGCTAAGGCTGTGCAGGAACCCACAATTAGGTGGAAATTCATTCCACAACACCAGAACTCCAGTTCTGTATCCCAGCCAAATGCTACTCTTTGCCAAATGGCAAGTTTCAGTTTCTGCATGGGACACGGAGCACGTGCAGAAACTCCAGGGCCAGCTCCATCACAGCCCTGTGTCCCCATTCTGCTTTCACAGTTTGCCACCTCCACCAACTGCATTACTTTAATCACTTCGGAAGCAATGCTGCAGGCCAGATGGGTGTTACTGATCCATTCTTCTGGGTAGTAGGAAGTTTTTAAACCTGTTTTACCCCTAAAGCCACAGTTGTAGGAACCAGAGATAAAATTTTAAAGTTGGATTCCATGAAATATCCCCATAAAGATAATGTCATTCATTAGGAAATGAAGCTCTGCAGGACAACATCATTCAGCCAAAGAAAGAGAAACTGTGAATTAATATAAATATTTTTCTATTTTCCAAGATATTTATTATAATTGGTAACAATAGGAAAGCCATGATCACAAGTTAAGCGCATAAAGAACAGTACTGTGTGACTGAATCAAGGCAAGACAAAACAGCAGTTGGAAATCAAGTGCCTTGTGAAATTTACGCTCTTTAAACTAATCAGTTCATTGTGTTAACGGATTCATGATAACACCATCCACTTAGTGCCTTGCTAAGTGAGCTCTTCTCTAATCCTCCTCCTTTTTCACTAGCTAGCACTTTCTCCAATTCTATGGCATCGTACTGGGATGTCACGAATAAACGACCGACATCTAATTACAGAAGCAGAGCACGCCAGGAGAGATGATGAGCAACATGGGAAAAGGCTCTCAGCAGTGCCATAGAGAGGCGCATCAGGGGGAGCTGGGCAGGGAATGGGGCTGGTGGTTATCACAGAGCTGCATGGAAAGCACAGCACACACAGCATTGCCAGATCTTCTGCCTTGAGACTTAAGAAGCCTTCACAAAAAGTGTTGGGAAATCACTATGCCATCACATACCCTGATGCTTTCCCGTTAGTCTTCAGAGTGATGAATAGTACTGCAGTACAGTAATAAATACTACAGAGTGAGGTCAGACAGCCCATTTAGCTCAGCCCACTTAGCTGTTCTAAGACAGATTCTCAGAATTGCTCAACACCCACAAAACAAAGGATTTTCAAAGGCACTCAGATTCCTCCAAGTGACCTCGGCAAAGCCAGGAGGAAGAGCTGCTGGGTGCTTCCCTCCTTTCAAAAATTCATCCTCATAATTTAAAAGCCTAGATGAAAATGGAGACACATACATGCATGTACGTAATAGATACACATTAATGCAGACATTTTCACACTATTGTTGCCTGTTGAGCTAAAATTAGGTGTGTGGCTCAGGCGGCCCTTCATCCTATTCCAATCAGGTGCCATTGATATATTGCATTTCAGAAACGAGAACACAGAGGATAACTATCACAGCTGAAGAATTCCTTCAGTGTCACCTTCCCCATCTGTACAGTTAAGTGACAGGACAAAGATACTCATATAGTTCTGTGAGAAAACTGCTTCAGAGACCATAAATGAAATCTCAGCAATGGCAAAATATTAGCAACTTCATTTTGCGGACAGGGGAAATAAAAATTACAAAACATGAAAAGCAGAAAAGCCATCGGTTTAATGGATGGGGCACAAAACTGGAAGTTAAGACACTGCTGTAGTAGCTTTCATTTCTTCACTTTGCACCAGGTAAGAACGTGAAAGAAAGAAGGATGAACCCCAATGTAAAAATCAGTCTCAGGATTTTAGGACTATCCTCTCTCTGTGATCCCAGATATCCTCCCTTCTGCCGTGATGGAGGTAGGTAACGTTACTATGTATTTATACAAGTTTTCCATGCTTTTAAAATACCAGAGCGTAGGCTTTGCAGTGCTTTTTGAATTCCCAGGGCTTGCCCCTACCAGAAGCACATACAAAGCAACTAACCCACAGAAAATTCACAGCCTTCCTACAGCCTTCATGTAGGCTGAACTTACTGCTTGCTCATACTTCAAAGGCAGAACTCACAAACTATGAACTCCTGTGAAAGGATTTTTAGGTGAAATCCTTTAAACCTGCAGGAGATCAGGATAGATAATAATAAGGTACCTCACGCACCCAAGTAGCTAATTTGGTGAACTTCACCAGACAGGATATAAATTACAGTTAATAACACCACTCCCCATTTAAGAGTTTGTGCATGAATGTCTGTGTTGAAGGGGCAAGAGTTTTAGATCAGCATTTTATTTATAATTAGACGTAGTTTTATGGTGGACAAAATTCTCGGCTGTCAACTTCAAAAAGCTGGGATGAATATATGTAATCCTTGTGTAAACTATTATTGTTAACTCCAAAGAAACCACTAGAATCACTTACAGTCCTCTACCACAGCACTTACTTCCTTGTTGTTTCTCAGTGTAAGGATTCATGACTGATAATTTCCATGAGTAATGGCTACAGAATGAGCTCTGTGAAGGTTATCAACTGAACATTTAGCACCTCTCCATTCAAGACAGACATGGAGAAAGCAGGGAGGGTTCAAGGAGGGCTGCTAGAGAATGCATTCTGTAAGGAGAGACTGAGGGAGCTGGGTTTGTTTAGTCTGGTAAAGAGGCAGCTAAGGAACAATCTCAAAGCTGCCTGAAGCTATCTGAAGGACAGCTACAAAGACAGCAGAACGCCACTTTTCTTGGTCTTGCCAGGAGATGTAACAAGGGGCAATGGCCGCATACTCCAGCTTTTAGAGTTCGCACTGGATATTACAAAACCCCCTTTTTACTAGGAAGGTGGTGCAGCACTGCAACAGCTGCCCCAGAGTCCTCTTGTCATTGGAGATTTTTAGAACTTGGATAAACAAAGCCCCTTGTGAGCTAGTGTTGGCAATAACACTGCATCAAATGGAAGATCAGATTAGATGATCTCCTACAAACGCTTCCAATGAATGCTTCCACAATTCTAAAATAGTGCAGGTATTATATACTGAGAAAGACTCAAACTTCTGGTAGCAATCTTTCCCAAACACCAAAGACCTACATACTTTCTCACTGTCTTCATGAATGCCTTGTCAAATCCTTGCCTGTATCCTTGAGAGGGAGCCCATCATGTCTGACAGCATGACAGCAGTACCAGACTCCCTGTAACAAGCCTGCAGTTATTCAAGACCTCACAAGTTTCTATATGGTGTTCATCTTTGCAATTAGAAGTGCCTTGGGATCAAAAGGAAACATTTGTCACAGCACATTTATTTTTTAATCTGAAAGTTACACTTCTAAAATATGAAAATATAAAGAGCACAACAGTCTAAGCCGTCCCTTAGCCTTAAATCTCAGCCTTCATTCATTTTAATGTTATTCAATATAAGGAAAAAAATTAGCTTAATGCATCAAGGATGCACAAGTGGAATTTGCAACACTAACATAATCTTCACAAAAATATTAAAAAAAAAAAAAAAAAAAAAAAGAAAAAATCTGCCTCAGTCCAGTGTCTTGTCAGAGAAGGAAATTCAGTTCCTAATTAAATCATTTTCCTGTATTTGGTTCTAGAGAAAATAGTCTTGTGCTTAAAAGCATGAGAATACAAATAGCAGACCTAGACTTTAAGATCAATTCTTTTGCTACAAGCTTCCAATATAACATTTTGCAAGTCACTTAGATCAAACTTTGTGAAACAATCCACTAAAGCAAATGAATCAATTTCTGAGTAGCCAACTTAATACCAAGGTTTACAATGGAGCTACTGCTGACATCTGTTGGAATGGGGGGTGCTTTGACTCAATATTCAAGCTGGCTATCCATCAGACACGTATCTGATCCTGCTACTGGGCAAGCTGGTTTGGACCAAAGCAGAATCCATCTGATAACTGCCATTTCTGTTTCCTAACCTATCAGTAAAGCTAAGAAATAAAGCACAGCCTGTAACATTGCTCCCTCCTAACGGCTGTTTAGAAACTATGGCATTATCCCATTCTCAAAAGCAAGAAAATAAATGCGGCACATGAAACTGTAACGAGGTGTGATTTTTACCTTCAGCGCGCTCTGAATAATGAATTTTGTGAAGCTGCACTGGCTACTCCACTCAGAAGTGCTGCATTTCTGTGCTCACTGACAGATGAAACAATTTGCTATAGATGGCTAGGTTGTCTTACAGAGATAAATGCCTTTGCTAAGCACGTTTAGACTGCCTCAATTTATTTTTCCCGGGGTTGCTGTTACCCAGCTAAGATTGCTTTACCAGTGCATTACTATACTTTATATTTTATACATTACTTTTATGATCTATTCTTTGTATTTTCAATGTGAACTTGGAATTCTCTGGGACTGTAAGCACTGTTCGATTCTATTATTAAAACCCACACTCATTAGGTCTTCTGCATTTTGTATGGTGATTTCCCTTTTTTTAATTTATAAAACAATAACATTTACTAAATATAGGATATAATACAAATTTTTGAAACTCCTAAAATGCGTAATGGAAGCCAGAGAAGAAAGAGAGGCAGATAATCTCAAGGGCTCCTGAGCTCTAAGAAGTGTTACTCAGGGAAACATGAAGTCCTCCTGCATGGTAGGAGCAATGAGAGGGCAGAGAACAGGAAATATTGTCAAATCCCTCTATGTGACTCTAGTAGAACTGCAGAATATTGAAAGAATACAGTACTTGCTATATAAATGTTACAAGAATTAAGATTATACTTCTAGTATAATCTTAAACCAAATGCTAAGGTAAACAGCTCCTTGCAAAAAACAACTATGGTGGCAAAAAGGGCTCCTCCCTGTCAAGCCTTCCAAAATGTCACCCTCCTCTCACAGTCAGAGGAAGTCCTTTAACTGGCCTGTCCTAGTTCAAAAATCTTAGGAAATTTATTATTGCTTGTTTTGCTGTGTCCCTGCCCTTTCATTCCTCCAAGATTTTCATAGGTATAGGGATCAGAAATAGATCCGAATTATCATTACTAAAGCTGACTCATGTATTGCTGAATGATCATGTGCTAATGGACGTTTGTTGACAGGTTAATGGTAAATGGGACCACAGTGGCACTGAGTCCATATTTCCACCAGGGTGATGTTGCTGCAACTCGCTCCCAAGTGACCGTGGCCAGAGATCCTATTTGTGCAGTCAGCGAAAGCTTAGCTCCAAGTGGCATTATCAAGAAATTTTTGGTGCATCACATTATATCCCCCAAGGTGCAGGAGGACATTAGTTGCAAGTTTTATGAGTAGCGTGCATAAGAAAAATGAAGCCATTAAATTCTCATAAGCTTTTCAATTTTTCATGTTATATTATTCTAGAAATGCTTTTTTTGTACCATGGGCATGCACCACTTACCACAACAGCAAAGCCTCTCTTCCTATTTAAGTCTCCTCCTAGAGACTCAGGCTCTCCCCTTCTCTTTGTACAACCTCACTGTAGGTCCTCGGGGCTCAAGCTGATTTTATTAAAGAGTGAGGGCAATTTTGCTGAGAAAACTATGTTTGCTATTGTCTGTTGGTTGCATCTTGTTTTGTATTTTGGGCTGTCTGATTTTGCCTTAATATTTCTCACTGTAGTTCCACTTTCAGCTTGTATTTCTTTTGTCTGCCTCTGTAATTGAATACTGGCATCTAAGATATCTTCTAGACGCATCTACTATACTCCTTCATTGTCCTTTCTATGAACTTATCACAAACAATCCTATCCCCTAGTTTTAGACCATATCCACACTGGTTTATATTTGTTTGTGGTCTTCTATCACTCCCACCACTCCTACTGTAGATTGAAGACTTTCAGAGTGTAGTTTTCTTCTTTTTTCAGCTGGAACACCCCATCTAGCACAGTCTATCTGCCAGGAAGAGGGAAGATTCTAGTCTTTTTGCTATTTTTGTTGGTTCCAGTGCCCCTTCAGGCAATTTCTAAGATCCTGAGAAACATGTTCCACAGCTAAGACAGGGATAGATCCATCTACCTACTCTTACCTAAAATGCTACAAAATTATCCTATTTTACTTGCTTAGCAAAATAAAAAGAAAACCTCCAGATATTCCAACTTGTGCCACAGAAGCAGACAAACAGAAATGTACAGAAGTGGATTAGCAGATGGTTTTGTCAACTGCCTCTGCTTTCACATGACCTGGCTGGTGATTAAAGTGTGTAAACCAAGATCACTTAGCACCCATTTCCCACTGTGCTGAGTTCCTACTCTTTCATCTTCACTGCTCAACTAGTTATACTTCCCAAATTAAACAAAGCTAAAAGATGCAGAATACTCCCTAACATATCACTTAATAAACATTTTAATCCTTGTGATTAAAAATGATCTTAATATCGCAAAAGTGGAAGCATGGACTCAAGAGAACCCCAGAAGCTACAAATAATGAGCATGGTTGATGCATTAACACACTTCTGCCTCATCTGCCTCCACTAACAAACACTGTTTCAAAGAAATCAGCTTCCCAGTGCTGTCTATGCCTGGGCATCATCGCCTTTTTATGTAGTTCGTAGCAGAAGTCTCTTACACTGTGCTAGACAAGTAAACATCAGTTGTGTGGGTTCTATGTACCAAAAGAAAACACTTACAAAGGAGTAAGTGTAGCTCAGTATCACAGATATCAATCTGATTAGGTCTCTCTAGTCATCTTTTTAAAAATCAAACATACTTCACATCACATTTTTATTAGCAAGGCATTTTATGTGCCATCACATTATTCTTTCACCAATTTTGTTTGCTTTTCTCCAAAGATTTCTACATAGTAGGCTAGTATTAATCAATGTAAGGTAATGTAACCCTGGAACAAAAGGTGTTGAAAAAATTGGCATCACATGCATTCCATAATGAAACTGAAGTGAAAACATTAATAAATATTCAGCTGGTTAAATAATAAGAGCTGGTTAAAGAAAGCCTCTGGAATTCCAGGCTCACTGGACCTAGACTGCCTCTCTACTTATATGTGTTTACTGTGCAAATGACTTTATCTGCTATTTGTAATTGAAAGATCAGAGGCCTACTTCAGAGGTCTAGAACTTAATTTTAACAGTTCATTTGGAAAGAAAAGAACCCTCAATATCTCTAAGCAGAGCAGCTGACTAGCATTTGTAAACATACAGAATATTTTGGGCAAGCTTACAAAAATGCACTATCCTTCCCTTTCCTTTGCTGTGCCCTGAATGCATTTGATAAGCCATGTTTTACCTTCTTATTTTATAGCTTCTGCATTCACATGTTCTTGTCACAGTCCACACTCATCCTGAAAACCTCATTCTTATTGGCACGTTCAAGGAATTCCAGCCTGCCGATGCTGCTCTGCACTTACTGTGCCCAAAGAATGCATATTGAAAGAGGAGCTGGAAGAATGTCTTTACTAAAAAGAAACACTCTGACAAGAATATTGGACCCTGTGTTCACCTAATAAGCAATCTACGGTGCCTGAGTTTCATGCAGACAAGGGACTAAAAATGCTGCTCCTAGTAATGGATTATGGCAGTGAAGTTGTTAAGACCAAACCATTTTTTCAGGCCTACCTAGATTCAATGGATTTCTAAACAAATGGTCTGAAATACTTTTTGAGTTTCATCTTTCCAATAGTGGACACATTTTTATTATTTTTTCATTTTTCTTCTCCTCATCTTCAGTAATACAAGACCAACAAAACACTGAATTTTCTTGTGTCAGTAGGACCTCAGATGACACAGAAGTGGGATCCTGGTGTTGTGTCCATGTTCACAGGCCATTCTGATGAGGCTGTAAGTGCCAGGCCATGTTCACAAGCAGGCAGTGGCTTGCCTCCACACCTAAGCCATCTTTTTTTGTTGAGGTCTAAACCTCAGGCACGGTGCAGGTAGTTGAATTTGGCTCCTTCTGCAAGGACAAGAATAAGGGCAAGTCCCACCCACATGAGCAGGATGGAGTCCTCCCACATGTTGTGCAACTGGACCATGCTCCAAGGTCTCCAAAATAAGGAAATATATCAGCAATTTGAATTTATTACTCACAATGCGGAATCTTCATGAGAATGGGATTCCTTCTAATACTGGTAAATACAGCATTTCTGACAGAAGTACACCAAAGCAAAGAATTTGAAACAGAATAACTAGGACACAGAAACAAGAAAAGTTAATGCTGTTTATGATGCTTTATATTTTACTGCTGGGGACAATGGCAAATCTGACTAACACATCCTAAGAGTTACCTTCAGGATGTAACAAACACAGATGCAACACACACCAATCCCAGCAGACATGCTTTGGAAAGGAAAGTTAAACCAAAGTGGGTCCTACAGAGATGACGCTCCACTCTTGCCACAATCTCCAAGTGTGACCAGACCTCAACAAGTGTCACACAGCTTTAGAACTATCTGTGGACATGTAGGAATTAAGCATGAGGGACAGGAAGAAGCAAATGAAAATTGTTATTCAGAAATAAAGCAATTTTGATTCAGCAAAGTGAAGCTGTAAAGACATGCAGCTCTCCACAGCTGATCAGACTTAGTTTCTCAGGAGGCCCCAGACAGCCAGACAAAGGAAAAAAAACAAATACCTGTTCAAAGAGGTAACAATTCAAGTATAAAAAGAGTTGAAGATACAAAAAGCACAATATATGAATGCAAATGGAGCAGGCAGAGTAACAACAAAAAGCAATGAGGAGCAGTTTTCACATATCAGTAAATTCATCACAGTCTGATAGTCTACTTTGTTTTTGTAGACATGAAAAACTCAGCATTTTAGACCGGGTTTCAGAGAAGGAAAATGAATTAGCATTACAGATGTTTATGTCCAGGACATGCACCTTATGTCTGAGATGACACAGATGAAGGAGTCAAATGTAGGTTGATTCCCTGGCAGATGGGAGGCTACAAAACCTTTTACCAGCAATATTCTGAAGAGATACAAAAGATGCCAGATTACAGTTGCCAAAACCAAGGAAGCAATGTTGCACTAACCAAGACACAAAATCTGTGACAGCTTTGATGAAAGCTCAGCAGTATGTAAAGTGGTCATGCAGACAGAATTAGCAGGATTTTGATAGGCTGGATGGAAAGAGAGGAAGAGCTGAGAGCTGAAGGGAACACCCAGATTACTCATTCCCATGGAAAAGCAGCACAACAGCTGGAAGGGGGTGTTGCTGGAGCCTTTGTTTAGATGAAGAGTTCCAGGTTAGTAATGTTTTGTTTAAGGCAAGACAGAAACATGGGGATGTCAGAGAGGCACTGAAATAGATGGCTGTAAAAAAGCTGATGGATGTCGAGTGCAGAAGCAGGTTTACAACAGTTCTCACCTGACTTTGCTAATTCCCTGCAATATTTAGCTTTGACTAGACAGCTACTCAACCACTCCATAAAGGCCAGGCTTCACACTGGGAACCAATGACTGAAGCTGTTAGTATTTTTGTTCTCTTAGAGCTATCCCACTTGCCACAGATAACTCAAGCAGATTTCAAAAACTCATTAATAGTTCTCACTAGTGAACTCTCAGCCTAGAGGGCTGTATTTCAGGGTGTTTCCAGTAACAAAGTTTCTAGCTCTTCCTTTCCACACTTTTCTCTACTCAATGCTCCGATTCCTCTTATGACAAGAGGCTCTCGTTTTCAAGATGTTCCAATATCTAGCAACAAGAGCTGCAAATTCTGATCCATCTGTACATACTGGTTTGAGGAATGTGTTATCCCATAATAGGAATCTGTAAGACTCTATGGCAATGCAGAATTCCCAGTTTTCTGCACTTCTTTCTTCATCCCCATTACTTTAAAAACAAAAAATTAAAATAAATCAACTGTGTGTCAAGTAAACATCAAATATTTCCCTAAACTCTTGCTTTCCTGCAATTGATCACACACCCGGAGTTAAAAGCCTTGTCAGTCCTTGCTGTTTATCAAGCTTGCCAATAAAATTACACAATCACAGACACAACCACAGACACAGACACTAATTAACAACATTCCACTGTGCCACAAATGAGAAATGCCAAGAAATCTACCTTACCCTGCCCTGCTCCTTACACAGCTCCCAGTTCATGAGCACACATGCACACAGACAGCAGGCAGACAACAATATACAAAGATAATGAATGGGTCTCTAGTGTTTCAGATTTACCTACAACCGTGTCCTTCCATCAGAACTTTAAGAGTGTTTTGCTTCTGGCACTAGCATTAGCAATCCCACAAAAAAGACTGTTAAGAAAAATGTTGCTCAACATTAGAGATAGTTAGAAACAGAGTTAGAAAAATCTGGGTGCTTCCCAGGAGCACTCTGCAAATTACTCAAGAACTACCACATATTGTACAAACTGTGCATCACACAGCTGCTGCCAATGAGTTATGCAAGCCATTGACCCAAAATAAAATAAAGAAAAACAGAAAACTAATATCCTCATGAAAAGAAGAATGCATACATCTCGTGTATTAAAGACGCAAACTGAAATTGAAATAAAGAACATGCACATGGAAAGTGCACATGGGAGGGGCTGGGGGGAAAGAGTTAAATGTGGATAAATCTGTTACTGGAGAAAACAACATTTGAATTTAATTTTATATCCAGTCTATCCGGTTCACAGTCCTTTGGTTCCTACTGTGGGAAAATGGGAACTGGGGAAAAAAAAAAAAAAAAAAAAAAGAATCCCACTGAGGAGGCTCTTTGCTTTCCCTCTTTTTTTATTTATTTTTTTTTTAACTTTTAAAGTAAAGTCTGTGATGACCTAAAGAAAGTAACAAAACAAAACTGTGTCCAGTATTTTAAAATCAGCTTTCCCTTGGGTCTCAAAACTGCATCTGTTCCATGTGCACTGAATTCAGCAGGAATACAGCGTACAAGATGACTAAAACATCAGCCTCTAGTGAAGGACATCAATATATAAAAGTATGTATAAAGAAAAAGGCATTTAAAAAGTATGTATGACTTACAGCTATTGCTTAGTAGAGTTACTTTCTCTTTCTGTTTCTAGTCTGACTCTTTTCTAGACCTTTCTTTATGCAGTTCATACTAAAGCTAGTTGTTTATCATTTAGCATATCAACTAGAGCTTTAAAGGGGCATTTCTGTGTTCAAGCTGTAATCTTACCTTGTAGGCAGCTTGTCTCATAAACTGCTTAGCAGGCTGCTTCCAAATAGCAGGCACTGTTATGACCCATCTTACTTCAGTGTTTTCAAAGTCTGAGCCTCCTTGGTCACTGAGCTCCTAAGGGGAAAAAAGAGGTGAATTCAAAATGATGGGTGTCAACTTTATAAGAAAACATTATTTTCGCTGGTTCTAGTAACTTTTCAGGTTTTTTCCCTGTTACACCTATGCTACAAATAAGAATTATTGCCAACCTGTAAAGAATGTTTTACTCTGCCAAAAACTGGGATTACAGTTGATGCGTTCTCAAGGAGGCCTATAGAAAAGTTCACTGCTTAATATGAAGTTAAAAAGTTCGTTTTTCCAAAAGCTGCTCATAGACTGTGGAATATTACAGAATGTTAATGTACACTCTTCATCACGGTGAGGGATTTGCTGTTAGCTTGAAGAATTCACACTTGTATCTTGATTAATACACAGAAAAATATTAAGGTATCACTGATGAGCATTGTTTTACCATCTGGGTTTTTCAATGACTTCTTTATACACCACTTACCTTTAAATCAAATTTTTACAACTCAGTTAACAAGGGGAAGTTACAGTTAAGTCCTTTAAAAAAATGACTGATTGCTCCTTGGAAATTTTGCTTTAAGCAAACATTCAAGACTAGTTTAGTTCTTTTATTGTCCTTTTTTTTTTCCCCTTAAAAAGAGGCGAGTCTGTATTGCAATTGCAAATTAGGTGATATACTGACATGTTTTGGGAAAAGTTCCAAGTAAAATGTCATTACCATATGTCCTATCTAAATCTCCATCCAAACAGGGAAAGGTTCAGAAAGGTGAACAACAGGCCTTTAGAATATAAAAAAAGGGAAGGTTTCTTCATGTGCTGTGCCAAGGTGTTGCGTTTGTTTAGCTACGCTGCAGTTCAGAAATCCATGCTCAAAAAGTAGTACCTTTATACTGCACATGGCATTAGGACCAGATAGATTACAGTCCAAAATAATCATTCATTTACATCACTTGTCTAATTAGTTTCAGCACACACTCACAAATCACAGGGATTTATTTACTAACATCAAGAAAGGATGGAGCCCTGAACAGACAGGACAGCAAATATATGGGCTGGTACCCAACAGCATTCATATTCATTAAGAATTTCCCCAGATTATGACTCCACTATCAACCCTCAAATCCAGTTAATTAATTCTTTAACAAGATGAGGAATTTGAGTTCACAGAATCCGAATGGCTTGAGTTGGAAGGGACCTTAAGGTTCACCTACTTCCAGCTGCCCTGCCATGAGCAGGGACACCTCCCACTAGACCAGGTTCCTCAGAGTTGTAACAGTAAGATTGTCTCTCTGTAGCCATAAAGAATAGACTGAGATCTCACAGAAAATAAATTAAAACCTTCCAAAAAGTAGGTGACGTGCTAAAAAGGCTATTTTAAACAATGCCTGCTAAAATGAATGTTCTGATTTGACCCAGCAACTACTATGCTGACATATATATTATAGTGGTGCATTTAAAGCCAATGTGTACTTAACTCATATTTGACTGTTTACATAACATTTTAAATGTCAAAAAGTGTTCACTGGGGACATATATGTCACAGGAAAATAAAAAAAAAGAGTAATATTCTTCCTGGGTCACAAGATACAAGAAATGAGTATTGCAACATTTCAAATGAGAAATGGACAATAAAATGCATTTTCCCTATAAATACCAGCTACAGTAGACAAAAAAAGGCTACATACATGGAGGCAATCCATCAGAACACAATATAAATTTACAAATTAGGCCCCTAACAGATGTCTGTCTTTCTGGTTCTGCCTAATGCTTGTTAGATTTGCTGCATAAATGTGCGTTCAGGATCAAGGCAACCACATAATGCAGATGACACCAAGTTGGGTGGGTTTGTTGACCTGCCTGAAGTAGGGGGCTCTACAGAGGGATCTGGACAGGCTGGATCGATGGGCCGAAGCCAACTGTATGAGGTTCAATAAGGCCAACTGCCAGGTCCTGCTGCACTTGGGTCACAACAAATCCACACAATGCTACAGGCTCGGGGAAGAGTGGCTGGAAAGCTGCCTGGCAGAAAATGACCTGGGGGTTCTAGCTGACAGCCAGCTGAGTATGAGCCAGCAGTGTGCCCAGCTGGCCAAGAAGGCCAACGGCATCCTGGCTCATATGAGAAATAGAAATAGTGTGTCCAACAGAACTAGGGAAGTGATTTTCCATGTGTATTCATCACTGGTGAGGCTGCACCTCAAATACTGTACCGAGTTTTGGGCCCCTCGCTACAAGAAAGACACTACATGCTGGAGCGTGTCCAAAGAAGAGAAACGAAGCTGGTGAAGGGTCTAGAGAACAAGTCTTGTGAGGAGCAGCTGAGGGAACTGGGGTTGTTTACGCTGGAGAAAAGGAGGTTCAGGGGAGACCTTCTCACTCTCTACAACTGCCTGAGAGGATGTTGGAGCCAGGTGAGAGTCCTTCTCTTCTGCCAAGTAACAAGCGATGACACAAGAGGAAACAGCCTCATGTTGCACCAGGGAGATTTAAGCTGGATATCAGGAAAATTTTTTTAACCAAAAGGGTTGTCAAGTACTGGAACAGGCTGCCCAGAGAAGTGGTGGAGTCACCATCCCTGGAGGTATTTAAAAGACATGTAGATGTGGTGCTGAGGAACAAGGTTTACTGGTGGGCTTGACAGCATTAGGTTTATGGTTGGACTCGATGATCTTAAATGTCTTTTCCAACCTAAATTATTCTATGATTTTATCTCAGAGCACAACACCATGTAATTCAACTCTGCAAAGGGTCAGCATAGGGCCAAAATCCCATAACCAAATTGCATCTCTTTGGCACACACACTACAGTTTAACAGTGTAACACAAAATACTGGAGTGTTGTGCAAAGGTACCTGTGCTGGTTGGGTAATGGAGGCTATATCTGCACTGGTGCAGAATTCCACATAGGCCAATACACTGAACCTCCCAGTGCAATCAAGTGGCCTGTACAGATCATTGCACTGGCACAATTACACTATTTCCATCAGGTTAGCCAGTTTGTACACCTCAGCAGGTCATCTTTTTATGGACTTACAGTATGAACTCACCAATTTATAAATGAGATTTTAATAAACTTTCTCATCTGACTTTGCTTTGCTTAATGAGTCAAGACAAAGTCAAGTCAGAGCAGGAGACAACAGTAGATGCCCATCACAGTGCCAGCTCTTTAACATGAGAGAGAACCTTGTGCAAACACAGAATAATCCATCATCCCAGTAGCAGAAGGGCAGGGGTTGAAGACAGGATCCAATCTCAAATGTAATTCTTGACCCTTAGCTCTTTCATTTTAAAATTTGCTTAGCAAATCAAAGAAAATAATGAAAAAAGGCAGTAGAAAATATTAATGCCAATAAGAGAATATTCAGAACTCTGCATCACAGGGATACACTTACTATTAGTGAATCAAGCTCCCCATATTGAGGGAAAATCACTTCAGGCTATTGTGAGCTCTCCAGAGTCCACAGACTGCCTACAGTTTCTACAGCTGCCTTGCTTTGCTTACATCAAATACTACCTATGTCAAAGCTTGGGAAGGTTAAAAGTGTTAAGCTTGTATTTATATCAGTTATAAATAAATAAATAACAAAAAAAGAAAAGAAAAGAAAAGAAAAGAAAAGAAAAGAAAAGAAAAGAAAAGAAAAGAAAAGAAAAGAAAAGAAA
>JAAGNO010011073.1:6531-18719 GCA_033439905.1 Ceryle rudis | reverse complement strand
TTTATCCCAAGGCATAAAATAAAATATTTTCCATTGTTTGAAATCCCTGTTGGAAGTCTGAATACATTTCACCCCTCACAATATTCATCCCTTCTGGTTATTTTCTTTTGATTTCTTTAAATTCTTTTTACACCAGTATCTATCTCATATAGTATCTACACAGGTCTGAAATCACAACCATGCTACCATTATTGCATAATGAAGAAAATACAGTGTTTCAAACTATTAAGAAGTAAAATGTCAATTAAGGTTTGGAATATACTCTTAGCTGGCCACACAGCATCTAGATTTCAATGTCCCCAGCATCTACAGCAGAAAGCCTGGTACCCTAAAAGGAGAATCCAGTCTGTTATTTACTGCAGTACAGTGTGAACCCAGTGGCAAAATCAGGCCCTAAGGTAAAATTGTGAGTACAAGCCACTTAAAGGACATCCCTAGAAGCAGTAGCAATTTCACATGGTAAAATCTCCACAGAGATTATAGGAACAACAGAATATCTAGGATTTAGGCTTGCCCATGTACAGCATCAGAGATGCTTTCCCTCATTTCATCCAGCTTCTTTGAGGAATTTTTATTAATTATTTGCTGTCAAAAGAGAACTGGAATTGATAAATGGGTTCTGACTTTGACAACCCTGCAACCTGAGACAGCAACCAATGACTGGTCCTTTGACTTCTAGCCTCATGTAGCTTCCTGTGCTGTTCAGAGAACAATAGATCGATGAGATGCATAAAAGGCCTTGAAGCGTTGCTTGTCCATACCAAAAATGGCAGGTATGTTTCCAACTTGATGGCATAATACCATTCCATAATTCACATCCCTTTAGACTGCATTTCAAATCACTCAGCTGCATTAGATCTCTGCAATACTTTGCAGCCATATACAAACCAGCTATGCAGGCTGACTGCACAATCAATACTGTCTGCTGACATGTACAGCTGCATCAGCCAGCACCCTTCCTTAGAAAAATCACAGTATACCACACTGGACTACAGCAAGTCTTTCTGCCCTTTTGTTCTCAGTATTGCAGTGCTGCAAACAGTCCACTGCCTACTGCTGTAACAGCAGCTTTGTTTAGAAGAACATCTGTGGCTAAAAACTTTTCATACATACCTTGTTTATGGCTGAAATTGTGTCTTGGTCTTGTTACAACACAGTCATTTTAAAGATACTTTAATAAGAATTGTATAGGTTTTTTCATAGTTATTAAAAAATACCCTTTTGATGAAGACTATGAAACACTATAAAAACTATTTGTAGGGCAATCCTTTCAAGTACCTGTTATAGTAGTTTTTGCATTTGTGAGTGCACTAGATTTATATGCATAGATTTATGTTGTGTTGATTTAATCAAAAATAAAAACCCTATCTAACAGCATCCAAAGTCTGTCCCTTGCATGCATATGATACAGAATAGCTTTCAGATCAAACCCTAATTTTCACATTCCTGCCTTTGATTGCTCATTTCCCAATATCACTAGTTCATTATCAGAGATTCGATTCCAACTGAATGCTAAAAAGTTTAAGTCAGCCAAATTAACTACCAGTAACAAAGCACTGTATACGCAACTGTATACAAGCATGATTCCAGGGGATGGGCAGCTCCTGGGGAATGCCACGACATGTAACAAATGTGTAGTTTCAATCTTTGACAGAAGGGCATCCTCACTTAATTAATTATCACTGTGCCCCGAACAATTCTTAATACTCAGTGATCTCTCCTTTTACTCATGTCATCTTGTAAACTCAACGTGTTCATTTTGATTATTAAAGCAAATTAGAACAAAAAAAATTATAAACCATGAGAAAGGTGCACGCTGTGGCAACACCTGACAAACCTAGACAATTCAGGTTCCTGTAGAAAATATTTATAGCCACTGCAGACAATCCCTGCTACCACTATTGAAAAGTAAATGCTGCATTGCAGCCCTTACCTCATTACATGAATACATTCTGGTTCCTTGGTGAAGCTGTAGGCGTAGCCACTGGATGTTGTGCCAAAATCAATAGCCACAACAACAAGATATAACTGTTCTACTGCATCATCTGCATCAGAGTCCTTCTGTTAAATAGCAGAAGCAAAATAGACACTGTGTCACTGATTGGAATAACTGTAACCTGTCTTCCCCTTCAGTATTTCTGCTCTCCAAGACACTCATATTCTTCAGTGGAAATGCAGACTTCCTTAAAGTTGTATTTGTGACTTCTGACACCAGAAAGCTGCACATTCCAATGGAAGTGGAAATTCAATATATCACTCAACATATTTGCTGGAGCCTTTTATACATAACCTTCTGAAACAAGAGTTTCCTTCATACTCATTTTTTTCAAATAGGTATTACCCTGTATCATTAAAACTTATGGCTAAACACAAGGTTACTGGTTTGGGGGCTGGGTTTGTTTTTTTCTTCCCTTAAATTGATCAACTCAATAATATGTTTATGTCCATCAAGGTGGATATATATTTTTAGATATATATATATATATTTAGGACTTATTTGGTGGTGTTAGGAGTTAATCATGTCATAACTATGAATATGAGGTATTACTACCATTCAAAACTAGTGTGGACAGAACAACACAAAATATAGCAATAAGCTTTACATCCCACAATAATTATTTATTTATGAAGAATTTACATAACACTTATTTTGTAAGCACTATGTGCATTCTTTCCTCCTGCTTATGCCAGAATGTAGAAAGCTGTTCAGGTTCTTATAGTGAATCTGAATCCTTCTCCCTGCCTCCTACCCGTAATTCTACAATCCCTGAAAATCAGAGTCAAGGGCAACATGGGAATGTTAACTAGAAGAGGTGGAAAGGTTACAGCCCAAATTATAATGACATGACATAGAGCACAATGTGAATAAACAAGGAATTGTACCAATCGCCAGTGTGCTGCTGCCTAACATAAATCCTATATAAAGGAGGAATAAGAGAACAGCAAGGAACTGCTCTTCACGTGCTGCTGGTAGTTAAAGCACTAACAGCTTAGCAAGACAGGAAGAGAACAGGCTGGAAACACTGGTGGAAGGGTGACTAACACTGTGCTATAGCAAGGTAGATAGTGAAGGAGGGTAATAATACACCTGCCTGCACGTGCATCATTTTGGCAAAATCGCCACAGAATAGACCTGTAGACCTGTTGCTATAGAGATCATGTCTGATCATGTCTGAGCACCACTGCTGCTCAGCCTCTTGCTTCAATAACATTTTGAAGCAATAGTTATTATATTTTATAGAGGAACTGCCAAATGTCCTCACTCTGTGAGGAGTGTTCCACCATCTTCCTCATATATCTCTGTTATCTCCATGCCATCTACTTTCAGCACCTTTCTATAGCACTCCTACATTTTCCAAGATCAACCAGCTACTTAAAATCAAGAAATGACAGTAATGTTTTGGTCTCAAATAATGAAAAACTTACTTGGATTCTCCTAATACAGCTTTTCAGCTAGGGCAATATGTTATTTATATGTCTTCCTCAAAGAGTTTAAGAATAAAAACTAACTGAAAAAGGACATAAAGTCATCACTATGACATGCAGAAAGGGGAATGTTCTACAGTATGTACAGAAAGAAGGCAATAAAAGCAAATACTTATGAGAGAACACTCTGGAAATCCTGATGAAATGCTGCACAACTCTGAATTTAATTCAGAAAACTAAGGAAGAAATCCAACAAGGGTAGTGATGTGTTGTGAGCATGATCCCTTGCAATATCAAGAAATAAACTGTGCATGTACTGTGTTACAGATGATGCAGATGATCTTAAAAACAGATGGGACTTAGTTTTAATGTAAGTTTATCAACAAAACAAGCATGATTTACAAGAGATTAAAACATATTACCTTTAGGGGACATTTGCTTGCTTCTACAAGCTTACAGAAGTGGCTGTTTTCCCTAAGAAACTGAAACAGTTCTATTTTGAGCCTGCCTCTCTATGTTGGAGGAAATTCTTTTCTCTGGGAATTTGGATTTTACTGTTGAGTATCATATATATATCCTTCTTTTTTTCTGAACAGAATGAGACTTTTCAGGGTCTGCCTAAACAAATCAGTGATAAAGGCAGGAGCAGAACTTGGGAACCCTGAGGATGAAGAAGCCCCCGTGTTTGATATAAAAATATGCAGAAGTAAATCTATCAGCTCAGCAAGTAGACAAAAAAACCCCAACCAAACAAACAAAAAAAAAACCCACCAACAAAACACCAAAACAAAAAAACCCAACCCAACAAAACCAGGAGCCCGGTGAAATGTATGAGAGATCTGTCACCAACCCCAGCGTGACCAAAATTTCACTTAAGACTATGCATGAATAGCAAAATGGGATCACTACACAAGGAAATAACAACTTGCTAAAGAAATTATGTCCCACTGAACAGGCAAGAGAAAATAATGTCAACATACAGTACATGTTAAGAGTGCATTTCTTACCACAATATGTGATGGAGACAGTGGAGTTATTCCAGGGTCTCCCAAACTCTTGGCTGGTGATGAATAAGCAGATGTGGAAACTGCATCTGCAAGGAAACAAAAATTCTTTAGTGTCAGTAAGCAGAATGAGCAGGATAGGACAGCTGCTTTGACTACTGCTACACAGTTTTTCAGTTGTAACAAATCTGCTAAGAAAAAAAGAAAATTTCACAGCCACCACTTACAATACAGTTTTTGCCTTTACAACATGCCAAGACACAATTACTGCAGATTTGGTTTTAAACTGTTTGTCTGACCTTTATGACTAACCTCCATTATTTTGTCTATTACATTACCATGTATAATTTTAAAAGTCTTCCCAGA
Source organism: Ceryle rudis (assembly GCA_033439905.1). Lineage (NCBI taxonomy): Eukaryota > Metazoa > Chordata > Aves > Coraciiformes > Cerylidae > Ceryle > Ceryle rudis. The sequence goes on along the minus strand of JAAGNO010011073.1, from coordinate 13,923 downwards.
CGGATCCGTAAGTCGTTGCTGTTACAAGCAGCTTGAACACTACACACTCAAGTTAATGGCCTAAGATTTAAATGTATCAATGTGGAAACTAAACACGAGTCCTGAGATCAAAAAGGACAGACTCATTTTAAGAGGAAAAGAGGAGTTGATATCAGTTTGACAAAGCAGTAAGAATGAGTTGCCATTATTCCATCATGAACCTTTATTCTGAAACTTTCCCAATTCTGTCTCTGTTTTTATTCTTCAATACACTCTGCGCTGAAACATCTCGCAGCTGTTAATACTAGTGCAGGACAGAATCCATCTGGGAAAAGGAAAGTATTATTAACAAATCATCAAAGAAATATTTCTACCCTGCATACAATACTGAAACTTCATTTAAAGGAACCTACCAAATGAGTGACAAATACTGTAATGTACTATTTGATTTTTTCCTTCTTGTATCTACCCCATTGATAACAGAAAAGGAAATGTCTTATTAAAATAATTAAGCACCAATGATTCAGATGGATTTATATACAATATATCTGCTTATGAAGACTGCAATAGTTATCAAAATGGAATGTAGAAAAGATGCCCTGTCCATGCTCATATCCCTCTGCCCCCAAATTTAAGCCTGGAGGTTGCTGAATTCTCATAATTAGATGTAAAGCAGAATTATTTGATACATCTCTGAATGTTAATAACTATAATAAATATTAAATAAGACATTTCAGGATTTTTTTTTTACTTATTTGGATGTATCATACAAGAAAATGCGTATTTATTCATAGCAAGTAATTCCTAGACATGACTGATAAGTCAGAGCACTATTCTAAGACAACACAGGAGCTGATCTCCAAGAAAAGACCTTAGTATTACTTAATAAAGAATCCTGTTGTTCCTGGTAATCAAATATGTTATCTCCCAGGAAAGATGGAAAAATTCTGCAGTAGGCAACTATGGTATAATATGCCCCCAGGAAAAAAAATCTTAATATTGCTCTTGCAACAAAGTTTAATTGTATTCAAGTTATAATACACACATTCAGCCTGATCTTTGTAAGCATTTGCAGAAGCAGAATATTCACATTTCCTATACAAGTTCTTCAAGAATACATTACTCCCTTCCTGATGAAGTACAAAAAGCCACAGGCCAAATCTGAGAAGCACAGAATCTGCTTGGTTCATTAAGATATATTTGGATCAGATGCTATTATGAGCCTCAGATGTTGTTATCAGCCTTCTTTGTGCAATTTCTTCCTCTTTTCAAAACAGATTAATTTTTGTACCATCAACATGGCTTTTTTTTCAGAATTGAAGAACAGTATTCTGGCACAAGAAAAAAAAAAAAGGACTTAGTAACAAAACACGTTCTTTGCATCCTGCTGTCGTTCCCAACTGGACCTGATCCAATACTTCCTGACCAGGACATCGCAAGACTGACTCAACATCTTTGGAAACTGGTACATTTCCCCCACTTCGGATGCTGGCTTTGAAGCACAACAAAAGTATCCATCAAATCACTACCCATGTGTTTTCAGTGTTTTGCTTTGTTACTAAATCTTCTTGTTACCTGTTTCAGCGATCTATTTTCCAGCCCATCTTCACTTGCCAGCCCGGGTGTACCTTGAGAAGTTATAAATAACTCTATATGCAACTCCGAAAATCCCATGTGAAAATAGACAGATTTTTTTTTTTGGTCTCTCGGAGAGCAGTGATTAAATAACCAGTGAGATATTCATATTAATCCAGTGAAACTGTGCTAACTTGGGTGGTGTTCTATCAAGAATTTATTAAACTCAATTAACTTGTTATAATCCAGAAGTGTAAACACATAGAAGGACACTCACTGTATCCTCAGGTATAGAACTATTTGCTAACAAATAAAAAATGTTAAGCAGAGATCAGAGGTCTGTCTTAGCTACCTGTAGAAAATACCACTTAAAACAGACTTTGATATTTTAATCAAAAATCTTAAAAGTAAATTTCCCATTTCAGTTTCAGAATGCTCTTGAAAACTCATGCATAAAGGCCGGATTTGGGGAAAGGATAACTTTTTCTAATTCTCATCAACTGCTCAACTCTGATGGAAAATTAAGCTCTTGATGATTTATCAGTATTTTTTAACGAAAGGAGAAAAAAATCCTTCCAAAGCCATGACCATTCTGTACTGTGTTCACTGCTGCTCCTGCAAACACACAGCTAAACAAATGAATTCTACGATGAGCCCTACATGCCACCAGCCTAGGGTTTTGTGGGATCAAGAAAAGAAAATCATGGAAGGCAACACTACAACCTTTAAAGCAGCAAACTAATGTTCCAATCAAAATGTACATTTACAGTGATTCTGGAGAGTTGCTATCGTGCTGGCACAAGCAGCAGCCGCATGAAGATGCAATTCATTTCATGAGCCTACCAACTAATCCTGGGCAATAGCTGGGGCAGCTATAATTGTTATAACTCAGCTGTTAAAAGAGGCCCTGCCACTGTCAGACACTTTGCACAGCTAATAAATCACTAAGTGAAGTTCAGAACACTGGGAAGTTAAAAAATCATTTATTAGAGTGGTTGGCATTTACAGAAAATGGCTTGCAAGCCAGTCACCCTGGATTTAATGCCAAGAGTTCTTCTAGCAAGTAGCAAAACAGTTGTCAAAAGTAAATGAAATCAGGAAATTTGTAACATTATACTATCTACCCTATTTAAACTGAAAGGTGTTAAAATGTACTTGTCCATGTGGGAGCTTTCATATTTTCTTTAGCGTTTGCTCAGGGAAAAAATGTGCATGTGTCACAATTTTTACAGCTGTGGTCTGAAGAGCAGTAAGTGTATGAATATTGCAGGATAGTTAAAAATCTCATTTCTAAAGGACTGACTGGTTCTGAAAGGAGGAAAAAAAAAAAAAAAAAAAAAAAAAAAAATGCAAGCATCTCTTCCAAGCCAGAGAATGGGAAAAGGGTTGCAAGGAACCCCATTTGCAATCATGCAACAACAAAAAAAGGGTGCCTAGCCTTTACGTGTAAATTCCTCTTCACAATTTAAAAAGATGTCCTGGATAGTATAATGGTATTTGGAACAGGTCTGAAAAGCAGGATGACTTATTAAGGCTTCTGTAATGAAAAACCACAATCATGTAGTGTCCCACATAGCTTAAGTTCCAGCTTTATCTTCCATGTTTACTAACGATCTCTATCTCTGTCAAACCACACACTGTGGAAAAAAAAAAATACAGCTAAACTGCATACATTAAATAAACATTTATTCCTTGACTATTTGCACACCTAAATAAATGGAGGAATCTGATTTAGAATCCAATTTGAAGTAAGCCTTCAACAATATTTAAAATAATCTTTTTCTACATATGATGCAAACTTTCTGAATACAAATTCTTTCAGGTTAATGTTCATTTTATTTTTTCACAAGTAAATTAAATACGACTGTCTAAATCAGGGGTTTGAACATTTAACTAAACGCGTATAGAATTAATTTGGCCACATCATCATAATTTCTGACTTTAGTCCTAACCTAAGCAACTGCCAAAGATAATCTTGTGCATTTTCAAAGTGACCAGAAGAGGAAGTGAAAATAGAGAAGACTCCCACTTTCAGCAGTTTTTTTAACATTCAAAGGGTCTGATTTGCAAATGTCCAAACAATTGATGAATTGGGGAAATGATGAGATCAAGTAGATACTGTACTAATAATGAATCATGTCCATTATCATATTACCTACAATTGCTGAGTTAGCAGATTTAAAATATTCCTTCTTTTCACGCAAGAATTTATTTTCTGTGGTTTCCTGCAATAGCTACTGAGTTTAGCTTTCTCTGTTTGTCAGTACATGATCAGCCACATCCTACTTTTCAACAAAATGCAATGAAGGATTAACCTTTAAGTGTCATAGAATACAGAGTAAAAGCAAAGTCCAGAGCATTTCTAAAAACTCAGCTGATGCAGTGTGAACATTTCACCGAGAGCATGTTCAGGTAAATCTCATTTTCTAACAGATCTAGAGAGCAGGACCAACCTCATTATTTAATTAAAAAGATCAGCTAATGGCAGCTGATAACCTCTGGAAGACCATCAGTTGTTTCTGAATATATGGGACCCCCTGCCACACATTCCTATTCTGGACTGGATAAGTGAGTTTTAGTGAACCACTGAAAATACCAGACACAGACCACTACAGCCCCAGATAACCGGTTTTAAAACAGCAGGCTTAAACCTCTTTTAAGAAAGATGACTGCTAAACCTCACAGTCACATGCCACTAAGGTGGTACTAAACCAAAAACTGGTTTCAGCAGCCACACATCATCTTCTCTTTTCTATTAATTTCAGCTGTTCTTAAATATTTAACTTTATATAATCTAGCTACGCCAGGCATCAGCAACATTTTCTGTTTCACATGTTAGGGAAATTGTTCCTTTCACCGGCAAAGCAACATGTCAGAGCAGTGGATTCTCTGCTGACTGAAGGTTCCCTGCATCCCAACTAACACAGACCACAGATAAGCTGAAGTTTTTGCAGGAGTGCATTGTGTCCAAGTAAGAATTTAACAAGACAAATAAAAGCAGGAATTCAGAAAGCAGGATATGCTGCTCAACAACATAAAGCACAAGAAATGCAATCAGGTCAGGTCAGGGGGGAAATTCTGACTGTGCCTCATGTCAGCAGTTTATCAGATGAAAAAGAAACAACTTTAAAAAAAAAAACAACAAACCACAACACAAAAGAAAAAGAAGTATCAAGCCCCAAGCCTGCCATCAGAAACGGCGATGTCAACCTTTTCAGACACATTCTGCCATACTTTAGAGTCATGCCCACAAAAGAGAAGGCTTGGCCAGGAAAGAAGTGCACCTTCCTTTGCAGACCTCACCTTCAAGTGATGGTGAAAGTGACTCACCATGGGCTGGACCACCTACAGCCATTTGCAAACCAGAAAATAGGCAGCACCATAAGGAAATCATCCTTCTGCAGGATGGTGCCTGAACGTGAGTGCCTAGGTTATATCCCAGTCAACCCGAGTTCATTTCCACTTCTATCCTTCCAGAGTGGCCACAAAAGGAACACCTGCTAATTAAAATTTCTCATGATTTTTCTGAATCAACAATGGGATCAATACTATCCACTATTTCAGATCATACTTCCAGCTTTTTTTTCAATCCACAATGTACAGTTCCATTCCTTGTGCAGATCTGAGCCTCTGGCTGAGCTTGGTGACCCACTACAAACTAGATTATCACACCCTTTCCAGGCTCTCCCAAACTCCCAACTCAGAATACCTGCATCCACCTCCCTGCCTCAAAAAGAAACCTGCAATAACACTTTTTGACGTGTATAATGCACATGCCAAATCCGTTCAGCCTTTCAGTTATGTGTAGGCTGATGGACCAGATGCACAGAGAAAGTCAAGGTGCATTAAACCTACAAAAATGCCACTGGTGCAGCTGATCTTTATGGCTTCAATAGATCCAAGTTAACTGAATTTACTGTGTACATGCTGGCCATTTTCACAGATCAAACACTTGCGTGTATCTGATGGCCATTCCTCTGGAATGACCTAGTGAAAGTGGCTGCTATATGTAGCTATGATCTCAGTTAGGTTGCTGGTCATACCAAAATCTTAGCCAAATTCTTCACTTTCCATTCAGGCAATATTTCTGGATTTAAACAAAACAACAACAAACCAAAATAACCCCCCAAAAAACCAAACCATACAACACCCACAAAACCACCAAACGCCACCAAAACCACAAAAAAACCCCACAAGGCTATAAAAGAATGGATTAAAAACATCATTTTTCATTCAAAACATATATTCTTTTGAACAGCAATAATTTTGTCACAAGCAAAGCTTGGTAATGATGTTTGCACAACAGGAAAAGAAGGGTTTACCATATTGCTATTAACTGGCAACTGCTGCATTGATGAAGAAAACCTTATTCAGCTTTTCCTATTGCTGAGATTTTGCTTTGCATTAAGCACAAAATGTCACAGCTTCCAAATGTATCATGACAATCTAGAGCATTTTACTGTAAATACAAAGATGGCCTTTGAAAATAATTATAGAACAAAAAAAAAAAAAAGAGATGGAGAGAAGCAAATACAGAAAACCCACTTAAAATATTCTTATGAGTAACAAAAATAGGCCATATTTCAGATCATAAGTAAGAACCTTCTGTTTCTACTGAAGCCAGTGACACTGCTGCTATCACCATCAATGGAATCAGAGTTCTTTGTTTTAAAATGCCAGTAAGCATCCAGCTGGTTTCTGGGAGACTGCAACACACTTCCCTTCTATGAATACGGCCGTAGCTAATCTCTGATACAAATCCAGTTCCTGATACCCTTTCATAATAATTGGTCACCCAAAGAGCTGGGATTCATCACACTGGTACCAATTAGAGCACAGTGATTTCCTACGTAAAAAGTCTCCCAATTCTTTGGATAAAATTCTAAAAGTGGGACGTGTTCCTCATTACAACTTTGACCTTTTTCCTTTATACTTTTACGTTGCCTGTCATCACGATAGCAGTTTGACTGGAGGAATTACTTCTCCACTATGCTATCAAGCTAAGATAATTTAAGTTTTTACCATCAGTAAGAGTATCAAAAACCAAACCCAAGTTATCCCCAAAATGAGTAATGGGATGAATCATTTTCTTTCACATCATCAGCAACTGAAAGCAAAAAGAAATTACCTGTTTTCTGTGAATGTAATTTAAGATGAAAGAAACACACAAGAACTGGCAATAACCTTCTGAAAATGCCACATGGGTTACAGTAACTTCTCCCCTTTTTCACAGGACGTAGGCTAAACTATTTTTGATCTGACCTCACTAACACTTGGTAAGCTGGACAAATACAGAACTATCACATTCCCATGCACACTTCACAGCTGGGTTTGTAAAGCCTCAGCCAGATCCTTACCAATAGCTAAGTCCGCCCTTAACACTGCCTTAAACTCAAAACCATTCACTATCTACACACTAAACTCTTCAATCCAGCTACACCTGAGAGCTTTCCAGCTTTGGGGATCAGTCAGCTCCCTCTTCCTTCCCAGTCCTGACTCGGTTCCAACACGCTCAGAACCTGCTCACACCCCAGAGGCTGGGGTTTGGAAAACTCGCCCATGGTGCCTTGCAGGGATCACTCTCTTCCTACAGTCCAGATCTTTCACACCCACCTGCTACTGCCAGGGGAGACAAGACTGATCCTGGTTTACATGTTGGAGAAGGCAGGCTACATGTTGTGATACAGGTGGGTTAACAATAGATTCTGCAGCTTAATGGGGTATCACAAAACTCTCCAGAATCTTTCTAAATATTCCATGGATATGCACTAACTAACCGTCTCTTCCTTCAACAAGCTCTTCTATGAACTTGCTTCCTTCAGGCTTCCTTGCACTGTT
>JAAGNO010011072.1:22354-34260 GCA_033439905.1 Ceryle rudis | reverse complement strand
TTCCATATATTAGATGGAAGCCTGTGTTTGCTCCTTCTAAAGTGTATCCTCTTCTATTTTTTTTTTCCCCAGTTGCCTAGTTTGGACTTTGGCCTTGAACTGGGGGAGCAAAGGTGCCTCAAAAGATGAAGAACAAGCACAAAACACTGCCATTAAAAACCATATATTGACAATTTCAATATTGGGGTGCAAGTGGAAATGAGAAATTACCTCTCTCTTGCAGACATAAAATCATAGAATCATTTTGGTTGGAAAAGACCTTTAAGATCATCAAGTCCAGCTGTTAACCCAGCACTGACAGGTAACCACTAAACCATGGCCCTCAGCATCACATCTCCATGGCTTTTAAATACTTAATAATACTTTTTAATATTTTTTAAAATGGTGACAGCTTTTATACAGCGGTAAGCTGAGCATCTTCTTGCAAATAAGTCAAACAAAATTCACTTTTCTCATCTTCAGTTAAAAACATGTTTTCTGTTTGCATCCATTTAGATAGGAACAAAATGAAGAGGAAAAAAATGGGGAGAAATATGAAAATAGAGCAGAAGGAAGAAAAATTGTGTAAAAGTCCTTCCTCCATAAGGATCTGCTTCTACCATTCCAGGCCAGTACATAGTGTGTTTATACATACTGAGCTTAAAGCAGGTTGGAGAATGTTGATGGAAGTCCAGAGGAGGCCACAAAAATGATCAGAGGTCTGAAACCCCTCTGCTGGGAGGCCAGACTGAGAGAGTTGGGGGTGTTCAGCCTGGAGAAGAAAAGGCTCCTGGGAGACCTTCTTGTGGCCTTTCAGACTTCAAGGGACCTGTCAGAAAGATGGGGACAGATTTTTTAGCAGGACCTGTTGTGACAGGAGATGGGGTGATAGTTTTAAACTAAAAGAGAAAGATTTAGACAGGAGAGAAGGAAGAAATTTTTTAGAATGAGAGTTGTGAGACATTGGACCAGTTTGCCCAGAGAGGTGGCAAATGCCCATCCCCGGAAACAACAGCTGAGGTCGGCTGGGGCTCTCACCAAACAGATCTAGTTGAAAATGTCACTTCTCAGTGAAGGGGGAGTTAGACTAGATGACCTTTAAAGATCTCTTCCAACCCAAACTGTTGTAAAATTCTAGAAGAAACCATCATTCACTGACTATAGGTATCTGCTTGGTGGTGTAAAGTGAAATGAGAAGCAGCCACAGCCACAAGTGCCAACAAGGAAAATTCTGATTTGGTATAAAGTGGGGAAAAAAGTCAACATAAGGGTGGGCAAACACTGAAGACAGTGTCCAGACAGGTCATGAGATCTCCATACATGTAGAATACTTAAATCTTGACTGCACTCCTGAGCAACCTTACCTAACTTTGAAGTTGAAACTATCTTCAAGATCAGCCGTGCTTTGAGCAAGTTGTTGAAGCAGACCTTTAGTGTTCCCTTCCAGCCTCAGATAACCTGTTGTTCTGTGATCATTCTCAATCCATCTCTTCTCCAGCCCATTACAGGTCAAAGTACTCCATGCCAGAACATTGCATCGTCCCTTACAGATTTCACTGCAACAGGGAGGAAGTGAATAAAAAAAAAAACCCACAAGGAGGGTGAAAAGAATCAAACACAGAGAGAGTAAAACCAGCTCTGGAATGTCTCAACTGCAGTATAAACTCTGAGTTTTTCAGTGTAGGTCCCTGAGCAATTTAAGACGGTTTAAACAAGTAGTGATAGTAAGAAAGGGACATCTTCCACTTTGCTGCTTTTACTCATGTTTTCCTAGGAGATCAAGACTAATGCATGTAGTGGAATAGATGGGAGGGAGAGGGGAGGAAGAATGAAAGAAAAATAAGACTGTCAGAGAAGCATCAGGCTGGAAAAGTGTTATTAGCAAATTCACCTAAAGATCAGTCCTGGGATTGAATTTACTTATTTTTTTCATTAATCATGATGATGTTTAAAAAAAAAAAAAGCAGGAGAGCCTTCAGTTCAGTACGCAAATTTGCAAGGCACTTTCCCTATCAAGAAGGATCAAGCTATCACAAAGAGAGAAACAAATGACCTTGAAGATAAAAGTAATCAAAGTGAGATGAAATTTAACAACATGAGCTAGCTGAAAGGACCAGAAGCAAGTACGTGCTCTATGGAGGGAGTTATTCATCTGGAAGTGATGGAGAAGAAAGTTCTGAGGATGACAGTCAAACTCAGTGGGGTGAGATCTCTCTCATTTAACAGTTACTGTCCTCAAAACAGGTGACAACAAGCTAATCACCCCAAAATCCCATTTTAGTCAATAGAGATTGACTTCCTGTATTGACAGTCAATAACATGAATCATCTAACCAAATACTGGTGTCTTCTCCTAGTTCAGAAGACTCAATAGAAACTTAAACAGCACTGACTTTATTGACTCACTTTCTGTTGAGTCAAAGGAGTCTGGAGTAACTTATGCCAAGATAGATGTTTCCATTCTAGTTACTCATAATTAACCATACTCATGTGACAAATGCAGCCCTGAGAAGTAGTCATTGATATTTTGGAGGGAAATAAAGAATGAGGTATGTTATTCAAGTCTCAAGTACAACTTTACATGGAACATGATGTGCAGCTCCAACCACCTGTGTTCACAAAGAACAAATTCCACCATGACCTCAGGAGACTGTGATTCTATGACTCTATGAGACAAAGACTACAAGGGTTTTCAGGGGCAGGTGAACCTCTCTGAGCTGATGACATGACTACGTGAGCTACATTCATGCAGCTGAACAAAGCAATGGCTGAGCATGAATTAACTGCAATCTGTAAGTATGCTTGGGACGGAAATGACAAGGAACAAGAACTATTTGAACTAAAGGACATTACTGGCAAAAGAACAAACAGATCTAAATTAGCTATGCATAAATACAGGAGAGAACTTAGAAGGAGGCTGCAGCTGATTAGAACAGCCTTCCATTGGAGAAACAGAGGCAAACACTTTTTTTGTCACAGGGGAAGAATTTGGAGGCATGGTGACCGTTGCCAGCAGGGTACCAAATGCAGGGCACCAGTGTTATTTCTAGGTCCTCATATGCTTTCATGGGACACCTTTCCTGTGTGAAAGACCATCCACCTTTAATGTTAGGCAGATGAATGTGCTCCAGAGGTCAAGCCAGCAATCCTTCTTGGCTTTACGGTGAAGTACAGCAAAATGTAATAGCCACAGACTGAATTTAGCAGCTGCCTCAAGTCTGAAATATGTAATGTGGTGGCAGAACTATAATGCAATCCTGTAATACCTGCAGTCATTCAGGGCTCCAGTGTTGTATTCAGCTGGGAAAAAATGCCATTCCATCACCGAAATCTGCAATACTGCAGTGTCAGACCTACCTCTGTCTTGGAAATGTTCCTCCATGAAATTCCCTTTTTCCAGTAACACCTTATCTTTTCTGGAAGAACAAATTGTAGGTTCCCCCCCCTCCAATTACTCTCCACAAGCCCATCAGACCACACCCTAGGGAGGCAGCATGGATGGGTCACTCTTACTCAGGTAAGACATTACCTAAATATTCCCAAACTATCTCTTTTGCATCTCACACTTCTGTTTAACAGTGGCTCCTTAAGCTTTCTGCAGCCCAGTCTAGTAAAGGAGAAAATTACCTAAACAAATACAAACAGATTTAACCAGCTTGCTCATCTGATTTCATTATTATGCTGAATTGCCTCGAAGTTCTTTGCCCAGCCTTCAGCTTGGCTGCCATGCAAGGTGCCAGAAGAGTTGAAAGCCATGATATCTTTTGAGCTGATAGAAGGATAAATCCCCTCTGACACGATCAATGTCTCATGCTAATTATTTCTGGCTCATCCAGACCAGCAATTAGTTTTAATAGCCTAGCTAAGTTAGCTCTGATGATGTGATATCAGTATCAATCACATTAATGACCCACCTGCTAGGAAGCCAAGGCGAGCTATTACCAAGACCAACTTCAGCCCATAAGAAGTCTGTGTGGCTATCCACACACGGCTGGACAGTTATTAGTAAGTTAGAGAGCAGCTGATTCATGTCTGAGTGATGTTTTTAACCTAGAAGAAGTTTACAACCACCCTATCCAAATGTAGGCTCTTACCACCATCATTTATTCCAGTCCTGCTGAAATCAGTAATGAGAAACTGGGGACTTCCAGATGGCAAGTCAGGCCACTGATGGGCTGAATTGTTCCTGGAAGGCACTTATCATTCATTGATGGAAACTGAATAGCCCTGTAATGTAGGTATTTCACTTCAGTGCTTAAAATCAGGTGGGTTGAATCTGGGCCTCTGTCCATCTGGAACATGAGAAGAGCAAAATTCATCAACATCACACTATTGTAAAAGTATGTTTGATTTAAATATTTTTCTGGCCCCTATCACTGGAATGTTTATTAGAATATTTATCCTCATGACTGCAGTCAGAGTAATGCAAGTGTTATTATTAGTCTGGGCTGAAGCATCAAAACTCTGTTTTGTGGGGAATCTCAATGTTTTGAAAACAGGTTTTGTAAAAGTTAAGACAGGAATAGATATTAAAGTACAATTCTACAGAACAGGGTTTCTGAAGAAGATTGTCTTTCTGAAAAATTTATCAGAATTCTGAGACTTCCACTTTAAGTTCTGCTTATTGCTGGTATATGATGTGCATCTTATTTCATGGTGTCGTGGTAGCACTAATTAGTGTGCTGTCTAGATTTTTAATGAGATTATTCATACTCAAGTCTCAAAACTTATAAAAAGCTTGCACAATTATCCTATTTTAAAGACAAGGAAAATGAGGAAGAGATAAATAATTTGGCAACTAAGACCTTAGTGATAAATTCTCATAAAATTCTCCCCTCTTCTTCTAAAGCATCTATGCCTCTTTTTGATTTAATTCTGTTACCTCTTTTTCTTCCTAGACCACATTTTCCCCCAGCTAATGGGATGATGGTACCTCCATTAATGGATGCAACAAAAACCGCTGTGGAAATCACTGCAGCAGGTTTGATTGGCATCAGAAGCTTAAACAAAGAAAACACATCTGGGCTTTAAAACACCCTGAGAGGACAGCCACAAGTACTGCAGATGAGCTTAAAAAATATCTAATCGCCCTGTAAGAAGCTGCAGGTTTGTGGTATGATGCAGGAAGTAAGTACAGGTACATAGAGGAAACTTTATCATGAGGTCTTTCATCCCTCAGCTGAGTTCCTTTCACCTTCCTCTAAATTGCTGTGTTAGACAGAGGATTCTGGACTCGAGGGATTGCATGCTCCAAAGAATTAACATTAAAAAAATTGCTTGAAACGAAAAGGATCAGAGAATTAGAGGACCCGTCCCAAACAGCCACTGATGAAAGCGCCACAGAGTAAACAGTTATTACAAGAAAAGCTATCAGGAGGGGAGGTGGATTAGAGGTGTTTCAGGTGGAAGGCAGCAGTATTAGGAGTTAATGAATTCCCTGAAAAAAAAAAACCAAAACCCAAAACACCAAGCACAAGCCACTTTTACACGGCTTTATCGATTTTTCACCACACTAACTTCACATTAAGCAAGAATGGGTCACAGATGAGTCAGGACAAATGAAATTATAATTGTAGTCAGTGTGAGAGAGTGGACTTTTTGCTACTGCAGTGCAGCTGAGTCTCTGATATCACGGCAGAAGCAAATGCTTTGGTTTTGCTTCACTTTTCTGGAGCAGCTTTATTCAGCCTCATTTCTCAAGACACTGGTTTTCAAAGCGAGAGATATTCTCATTTGCCACATGCTCTGGATCCAGCATATGGGAGAGCTGTGAGGTTCCTCTCCCACCATAAGGGGGATAAAATGGAGCAGGAGGAACATACACAATGGAGACTACTCTTTCCCCTTGCTCTGTTTCCTGCAGCTTAGCAGGGTAGGGATGCCTTGCTGGATGGCTGATGTGGGGTCAAAACCCATCATCAAAAAAAGGGTTAAACAGTGGGAATATATCCTTATTAGTAAATTAATGAGTCTTGTGAAGAGTCCCAGACACTGGCTTCAAAGGCATAGTGCTGTTAGTATAGCCCATGCCAAAATCTTATTCCCCTGTGCACTTCTCAGTCATGGGCCAGGAGTTACTACAGGTCGTCCCCAGCAAGCACTACTGATAAGAACACCTAATTTTCATAGAATTATAGAATGATTTGAATTGGAAGGAACCTTAATGATCATCTCATTCCTACCCCTCTGCCATGGGAAAGGACACCTCCTGGTAGACCAGGCTGCTCAAAGCCCCACCCAACCTGGCCTTGAACACTTCCAGGGATGGAGCATCCACAAATTCTCTGGGCAACCATTTCCAGTGTCTCACCACCCTCACAGTGAATAATTGTTTCCTTATATCTAAAGGAAAGTAGAAGAACTAAATAATAAGAAATGATGTTGCTATGTGCCAGTTGACTGTGTTCAAGACAATGCATCTTACACAATTTTAATTTTCTAATACAGGTTAGGTTCCCCACCTTCCTGAGGCTGACTGAGAACTGTCTGATCTCCCTGCTTCTCACTTGTGCTCCATAGTGTAATGGTGCTTCTGCTCTCCCTCTTGCCTTTAGCAAAAAGACCTTTATGGAGTTTTCTGTAAGAATCTTCCTGCCCTAAACTCCATTGACCCAAAAGGGAGCAGGAACTTCAGATGGGCTCACTTGCTTGGGGGCAGAAACCTGCATTTCAGGCAACCCAATTTATGAATCTGTAATGAATCACTACTCGTGAATGGTGAGATGCCCTCCCTCTTCTTCTTGAACACACAGAGAAAAAAATTACAAAGGCTGTCCCAGTGCAGTTCACTTTTATCAACACTGTAATTTGCCGGAGTTTTCTATCCAGGAGAATGGCTAAAATGTAAATTGTACATGATAAATTGTATGCATATATGTGTGCACACCCATATGTAATGTGTGAAGGGGAGTGCACAGTGACGTAGGGAGTACCAGCATATTACCATTCATATACTGGGTGGCTATGAAATAAAATTATCAACATCTGAAAGTTTTACTGGAGTAGAGTCTATTGAGCAGAAAGAAAATACATTTGCTCCTCTTGAGCTTTTATAGCAAAGGTGATGAGGAGCCCAGTTCAAGTAACATTTGAAGGTTCTGCTGGCACATCTCATCTCTTTCTAGGTGTTTTAAAACACGCTTGTCATCTTGGTATCTGAACTGAGTATCTCAAGCTGGCTTCAAAGCCCAGACCAAGAATTAATTCAAAGCTTTAATGCATTTTTCAGTACTCTACAACATTAAAATGGACTTGAAACATTTTTCTGGGCTAACGCAATTGCTGAGTGCTTTGATCAGAGAAGCATTTGCTGTTCATTGCAATACACTTAACTGACTGAACATGTATTGCCTTTAACTGAAAGTCATTCTGGTTTATGTTATTTTCTATACAGAATCACTGAAGAGCCAGGAATCTTCATATTGCTGAAAAGAAACTTCTCATTCGGATGGGTTTGGTTCTCATTTCCATAGAGTTACTTGTTGTTTGCCCCATGTGAGGTGAGAGAAAATCTTTCTCCTGAACAGTAGAAACAAAGAACTACAAGGGAGCACACATCATGACGAGTAATACCCTCCAAAGAGTGCAGGCAACATTGTAATAGCAGACAGTTATTCCAGAAAAGGCTACACACCTTCAATTCTGCAAACCCCAAAACTCTGTAATAAGTGTAAGTTATTTGTTTGTTGGTTTTGGTTTTTTTTTTTTTAACAAAACAACACTGTTTCTAGAGAGTCCCTCTTTAGTCCCTGGTTAGCCCAGCTGGAGACCAAGGATCCTTTCAGCTTTTTTGGTTTGTAATGAAATTATACTTTAGAGGTATATTTTATTTCCAGTAGCAAAGACTCTCTTCTGGTAAAGCAATATTCCACATCCAGGTGGGAAATGTTTGTGGTTTTGAGCTGAAAGTTTTCTGCTACAGTTCCCATTGCCAAGAGATGTACAGAGGTGAAGGGAAGAGAAAAACTATTTAGATCATCTGAATGTTTGTAACAGGGAATGAAAGGCTGAAATTGGACAAAGAAGTCTGACTGCTTAGGTTCTCTCTTCAGGTCCTTTTCACTCTCCAGAATGCTCTAAAGTGGAAAAGATTCTTCTCGATAACCTGGAGTTTTTCAGTCATGAACCCAGAACCTCAACCTCTATCTGAGTGACTTCCATGTATTATCAATGGCAAACTGCTCAGATGGGTTTTATGTACTCTCTGAGATGATTCCTTTCGTAAAGTGGGAAGTCAGCCTGTGGTAGGATGCCTTTGTTTGCATTACGGTAGGCTACCTTCACTTCCATTAAAGATCAAGATGAGCTTGCGTTTGAGTGTACATCCACGGCTTCTGAGTTCACACAAGATCTTGGACCTGAAGAGATACAATAACAACATGTCACCTAGAGATCGTAGAATCATAGAATGGTTTGGGTTGGAAGGGACCTGAAAGATCATCTTGTTCCAATACCTTCCACTAGCTCAGGCTGCTCAAAACCTCACTGAACCTGGCCTTGATGATAAAAACCGTGGTCAAAGGCAAATGCAATTACTACAGAAGTTGTTATGCAAGCATGGTCTGTTGTTTTTAGGGCTTAACCTGCCATCTTCATTAAGTGTTCTACTGGAGCATGCAGATGGACATACACATTGTCACTCTCCCTGACATAGTTGTCACTGTATTATGCTTAATGAGGTTTTGTTGTATGTATATTATACATTATGCTGTATTATGTATAAATACCAAGAGTCATGTCCTAGAACAGCATAACCCTTTCTACCTACAGAGAAAGCCCATACAAATAGCTGAGATGCCTCCACTGCAGACATAATCCAAACTAATCCTCAAATTAGAGTGGACTTGATGATTTTAAAGGTTTAAAGGTGATTTTAAAGGTCTCTTCTGACCAAAAATGTTCTGATTCTCTGATTAGGTGGCATGACTCTCACCTTTAGTAGTGTTTATGATTACACAGGACATCTCTACAAGAGCAAAGAAGAGATCCAAGATTTCCCAGCATACAAAGATCTGGGCCATGTTTCCATTACTGAAGACAGTTTCCTTGGAGGTGTATAATTAGTGAAAAGCCACAGCACACACCACTGAAAATCAGAGTTAGCCAAAATAGGGATAATGTGAAGGGCGGTATTGAACTCAGCTGCAAGAGATTGAGCTGCATCTCTTTACTCCTGTCTTTCTTCTACGGACAGCACAATTAAGAGCAGCCAATGAGATTTGGAGGCATTTCTGCAGTCTCTGTGTGATCTGAATCTCTGTCTCTGCAAATATATGTTATTATTTCAGTAGATCATGATTTTGCCAATAAAAGGGAGCACCAGAAAGAGAAAAGTGTCCCTGTATTGCCAGCTGATCAAATCATACTTATGGATCCTGTTTCAGGCGGGACCTTGAGCAATGAATGCCTAGAACAAATGGACTGATACTCACTCCACCATTTTTATATTTTTTTTCTGCGAATGGGAAATCTGCCTTTGAGTTAGCCCTTGGCTGGGTTTCAGGCCTGGAGAATGGCTGCAAGAGTTTTTTTCTGGAAACTTACTGCCTTTCTCCTACTTCAGACTCTCTTTCTATAACTCTAGTGTTTTCTGGACTTGCTGAGTTAATTAGTGTGTGTAATTGGACATTCTAGTAGCATGCAGCAAACCCAGTGAGAAGCAGGCAATGCTTAAAAGTTCAAAGCTTACCTTTAATTCAACCTGCTTTCTGACTTATTCAGCCTTGTTTTACTCTATCAGTCACTGAACAGAAGGGTAAGGTTCTTTATTCCAACCTCATACTTACCTAGCCCCCTGGCAGCTCCAACCCCCTCCTTTTAATTATCACTCCAAAAGCATAGAGCCCACGGTTACATGAGTCACAAATTATATCTCCTGGCAGCGCATAATGCTCCTTTTCACACCTACAGAGGATGAGTCATTAAAAAAATTGAGGAAAAAAAAAAGGAAATTCAATGTTCGCCATCAATAGAAGCAGAAGGAAAAACATCAAAGAAGAAATTACTGATGAACATATCAGCCCAAGTACGGACAGATCCCTTGAAATGGACAAAACATGGAGTTTGTCTTCAGGTAAGTTTTGTCTCATAAAGTGCTGTAGTAAATGAGTGACAGAGCTATTGAAGTTCCCACTACAACTCTGACCAGCTGTTCTGTAGTTGAAAACAGCAGGAAAAGTTGACCTTGCAACAAAGGGAGGGGAGATACAGCACGTGCAGAAGAGCTGAAGGATCCTCCCATGTAAACTGGGAATCGTTTCCCAGTGCTTGAGAAGATTAACCAGGGTAGGGAGAGACAGCACAAGAACCATCGAAGGATGGGACTGAATGCAAGGACAAAATTTACTGCTTGGACCTGGATCTCAAACAGAAGCTGAAGATCTGTGGCATGTCCACTACTTGTAGGCATAGGGTGGGTAGAAGGAGACCTCTGGCCCAATCTCCTCCAAGCAGAGCTGACTTTAAAGGAAAACCAGGTTGTTAAAGGCATTACCCATCTTGACGTAGGTCACTCATTCTCTACACATAGGAGGCAACTGGACAATTAACAGGCTCTCAAAAGGATGGGGCAAACACACTACCAGAATATTTCCCTGAGGACACAATCCTCTGTCACGTCATTGATAGAGGATTATTTGTACCCAGAGGACCAAGTGGGAAATTTTACATCCATGTTTTGTTGGTTTTGTTGTTTGTGGTTTGGTTTTTTGGGTTTGTTTGGTTGTTGGTTTTTTTTTTTGTTTTTTTTTTTTTTTCCAAATGGCACAACTTTAGTTCATCAAAAAGGGAGGTGTTTCTGGGAAGATACGCAAGGAAGGAAGATTTTCCTCTATCTAGGATGTTAACAGATGAGCTACTGCTTGATTTGCTATTTGGTGGTGATTAATAAAATCTCAGGAGTGATGCTTATAGTGAAGATAAATTTCAGGTAAACAAGTAAACAAATGTTAGAGGAAAAGACTGCAAGAGAGACAGAGGGATCCATCAACATCTGCCAGCTCAGAAAAATAACTGCTGAACCAGAATGTGCTGAGGAAGCTGTATGGAAAGTCAATCCTCTTAAAGCACAAAATGCCGCATGTTTCTACATCCCAGAAATTTAGAGTGATTGCAGAAAAGCAGAATACATACACTTGGTTCTCTGTCAGTTTGCAAACAGGTCTCTTTTGCCTTAACCATCTCCGGGGTGCTTTGTGGCTTTATGTCCTTCTATCGCTCTGCTTGTTCTCCACATCAGCCTCTCCTTTGGCAAAGCGTGAGATACTGACACCTGAGCTCTTTTCAAAATTTAGAAAATAACCTTTTTTCCTTCTCCTCCTCCCTTCGTGGGCCAAGCTGAGGATGTCTCTCCCCCTTTCGCTCCTCTAGGAGACAGGAAACAAATATAAAAAGGTTTTTGAGCCCTGTTCTTTCCATAACTTATAAATACACAATTTCAGGGGTATAAAGGTGTTTGTTCTTAAAATCCTTTATTTTCATGTTTCTCTTTTGGTTTCTTCATAGTGTTTGTATGAATTTCACATGGCTTTGAGTTTAAAATCAAAATAATCCTCTTTTCCAGTTGGCAGGACCATAATTTTTCATGAAGTAATTTCTAAGGAAGTCAGTGCAGAAGATACTTCAGATTTTAAACTGACATTGAGAAAGCAGGGGCCTGAAATAAGGCAAAAGACAGAACTAGCTGCTTCAAAATAGTCTGGAGAGAAGTTAGCATGTTGAACAGATGTAGCTCAGCCTAAATGTTCGTGCACCCCTGTGGCTGGTGCAGCCGCCCCCAAGAGACAAAACTCAAACAGGGTGTGCTAGAGGAATTTGGCACCTCGTCCAGAGCAGTTTGATGCCTTGGTCATTAAGCTGCACCTCCCGGTGCTTAACTGGCGCCTCGGGGTCTGGACCCCTCAGTAAACACGCTCGGGGGCTGGTCTGGTC
>JAAGNO010011072.1:0-22254 GCA_033439905.1 Ceryle rudis | reverse complement strand
GCTGGAGGGGAAAACGAGGGACCCGGGAGAAGCGCGGGCAGCACCCGCTCCTCGGCAGGGCAGCGCGGTTAACCCTCTCGCACCCCTGCCAGAGGAACCCAAGGGGTTAAAAAAAGCCAGAAGCTGCACTGTGGGATTCAGGGTGTCCAGCCGGCACGGTGAATTCTTGCCAATGGTCTGCTGACAGGGAGCCTTATATACACATTCCTGTGGGTCCGGAACGAATAAGTTTAGAATTCTTAATTTATACAGGGGCCACATTAGTGTCCTAAATAAGCAGATAGCCGAGGAGCCGGGAATGAAGTCCTCGAGGAAATTCATAAACATGATCGGAGTAACGACTACAGCTGAAAAGTGTTTCTTGGCTCAAACGCAGTTTTGGCTGCCTGGGGAAAAGCGCTGACAGCCGTGGAGGTGGCGCTGAGCCCTTACAAGGGGCGTATTTTGGGATTCGCTGTGTTATCGGGCAGGCAGCGGTACCTGCCCAGTGGCTGCGTGTGCAGCCTGGGGAGCTGAGGAGTTGAAGGGGCTCCCTTTCTAACCCTGCAGTTCTCGCCTGCAGAGGCGCAGCCTGAAGTGCCGTGTGCTGCTCGACCCCTCTTACACCCCCCGCCAGACGCAGCTAAACGGGGCATCGCAGGAGTGATTAGTGATCTGGAGGAGAGGCGGGTAATTAGCCACACCCGCTCCCCTTACAATTCTCCAGTCTGGCCAGTTGGTAAACCTGATGGGCAGTGGCGTTTAACAATTGATGTGTTAACAACTGCCGCCCCAATTCTAACTTCATAGTAACGGCAAAGGATTGTGGTTCGTTCCCATCCTATGGGATCCAGGTGGCAACAGAAAGCAGACAGAAGAGAGGGAAGGTAGGGCAAAGGAGGGGGAATCACCTGCCCTTCTGCTGGCAGTGGAGAATGGTGCCACTAAAATGTTAAACTGATTCATACTGATTTTATTAGTCCACTGAAACCATCCCATGGAAAGAAATGCATTTTGGTGGGAGTAGAAGTGGTTTCAGGACTGACTATGGCTACAGCTACTGGCACTGCAATTGGTGACCAGACAGTTCAAGCCCTGATGAAATGGTTTAGCATTCTACCTGCTCCCGAGTGTATTCAAAGTGATAATGGATCACATTTTTTGACCACAGCGGTGCAAGACAGGACCTGAGTTTATCAAATGGGTGTTTCATACACCATGCTATCCCCAAACCAATGGCGTACTTGAACAACTCAGTGGTCTGATTAAAAAACACAATGCCTCACATTACATCTGGGACCTACCTGACAGCGAGATCTGCAGACTTTCAGAAAAATCACTTAGCTGATGATAACAGTGTCATTTTACAGGATCTTGTTCCTCTCCAGCGTGACTCCAAAGAGTCCAGTGCTTAACAAGACGGGAGTTGAACTAAGTGTGTATGTTTAGTGGGGTTAATAATGGGATCCAAGGTTCATGCTGCCGGCTGAGATGTTCGCTGGCCCATTTTAACTCCTTATCTATGCCTAAGATTTGTTGGGGAATGCTGATACAGACCAAAATCATCATCATTCTCATAATCAGCTGTGTAGAAAACATAACTTCAGTGCTTGAGAATGTCTGGCAAAGTTTAATTTGCTAATGCAGTTAAGAAAAACTCTTGATCACTTGTCTCATATCCCTGGAGATGTTCTCTGCAGTCATGAGTGTTTTGGTGTTGCCTGGACTATTTAGCTTAATGCGGAACTGGAATGAACATGAGACAAACCCATGGTCTTCTGTATGATGTGAGTGGTGAAGTAATCTTGTGAAGTCATGTTCCATGCTTTCTTCTGACCCAAGCTAATTATTTCCCATATCATAACACAGTTTGAACAGGAAAGGTGGCAAATACTCTTTTGTTCTCACTGATTCCAGTAACCATATGAATGATAAGAGTCTTAAATTGGGAGTCAAAGAAGACCCTATTCCCTTGACAAGGGCTTTCACTAGTGATACATAATAGGAAGACTTATTCTGGCCAGATTTCAGAGGAAACTCATGAGTGAAACTCTCTGGTGCCTCGGTCTGACAGTGGAAACCATACTTTTCAGAGAAGACAGACTGAATCAGCACCCCAAGTGACTTTAGAGGAGAAACCCAGACAGGATTTGTCTCTTGCTACTCAGCTCTTCCTCTCCCTGGAGCCTTCTCTTTATGCCAAACAACCCCAACTCTCTTAGCCATTCCTCACAGCAGAGGTGCTCCAGCTCTCTGATCATTTTTGTGATCTTCTCTTGACCCACTCCAACAAGCCCATGTCTTTCTTATGCTGGGGACTCCAGAGCTGGACTCGGTGCTCCAGGTAGGGTCTCACATGAACAGAGTAGAAGGGGAGAATCACCTCCCTTGAAATGCTGCCCACTGTGTCCACTATGGGGGACATAAGTCCAGCACTAACCCATGATGCTATGTTCTGTACATAATACCGACTCCCACCTACCTGCTTAGTTCTACCTTACCCTACCTTACCCTACCTTACCCTACCTTACCCTACCTTACCCTACCTTACCCTACCTTACCCTACCTTACCCTACCCTACTTCTCCCCATTCCAGTGATGGTTAATGGACATGAATTCATCCTGACTTTTCAAGGAAAACAGAAATCTCAGTCCTTGGCTAAGGGAAGCCCCAAGTCATTATTACTTGCTCAGTGGTAGTACTGAGTGCACCTAGACGGGGTGTTCACTGTGGTGAACACCACTCAGACATGTAGAACAGGATTCATTTCACCTCCAAAGAGGGTACATACCTGCATGTCAGTCTATTATCTCAGACTTGCTCTATGGCCAACGAAGGAAAGGAAGCCCTTTCAGGGCACATTTCATCTGACTTTGTTGGGCTATTGACTCTACCTGAGATGAGGTGACAAAAAAAGTCTTGCACCTCCACACAGCTTTAGCTTCCCTTTGCAAAGTGGGGATGTAAAGTGATTGTGTTGATGTTCTACGTCTTGGGGGGGGGAGAGGGGGGCGTGAAAGTTTAAAAAGAGGGACAGAAAGAGCCCCAAACCCTGTTTTCTATACAATCATCCATATTTCACCTGTGTCACAAGGAGCTACACCTTCTCCAAGAATCTCTTCCCTTGTCAGAGATCTCCACAGGTATCAAGTCCTCAGTCCCTCAATGGCACATCAAATCATGATTATCCAGTGCCAACACCTGATGTAAAAAGAAGAGTGCTCGCACCCTCTGCTTCCTCTCTGCAGGCATCGGGTCCATGGACTGGAACAAGGCAGGCTCAGCACAGACTGAAAGGTCATGCTAATGCATCCAGAGCTCAGAAAACCTCATCTCCAGGTTATCTTAGAAAGCTCTCTAACCTTTGTTCGTTTTCCGATGTGTTCCACATGTCTGTTTTTCCTGTCACTTGTATTCTCTTAATTGCTTGGTTCCTAATGGTACTGAATGTCTAACAGTGCACTTTTTCCTTTTCGGCTCTTGAAAACAAGCCATTTAACCTTTTGGGCTGATGGATTTTCAAAGGGGTGGTACAGATGTTGCATCTGAGAAGGGCAGAAAGGTGAAAAGAGATTGGATAAAAATGTCCAGACCTACTATCAAGCAAATAAATGTGCTTTGAGGATCTGTATTTCTTCCTGCTATTGACTGTCCATGCAAGCCTGCCCTTGTCTTAAAGCTTTTCGTTCTTAATAAAACACAAGAAGTACAATAATAATACATTAGACATCACTGTTAATTAAATAGCACAATGCAGAAATCTTCTTAAGGGATTATCTGCGATAGAACCTGAGGATTAACGCTGCTTATGCTCAGGGGTTCATATGACAGACCACCAAAGTAAAGTAGTGGGCATGCAGTCTCCAAAATAAATGGTTTTATTTAATACTCAAGTCTTCAATTTCACAGATTAAGAAACAGGATTATCAGCCACTGATTTGTCCACCAATGGCTACAGCTTTGCTCACAGAAAAAGCAGTGTTAGTCACTGATTGGAAAAAATCAAAAGCTAAAAAAAATCGGTATGGTATCTCTCAGGCAACATGACTCAAATCCTGCCTGTATTACAGCTTCCCATATGGGGCCTTCTAGTTTGTATTTTCTCCATCTGGAAAGTGGGAATAATAATTTATCCCATACCAGTATTCCAGGAGAATGTATTGCTTTAAGTTGTCTGAGTTTTATCTCTCTCTCTCTCTCTCTCTCTCATATATAGATAAAATAATATGCTCGATATTGTTGTATTTAGTGCTCTGAACATATTCCTTTGCATTCAAAACATAGACAATATCTCTCATAGTGCTTTGCTTCCTTATCTTCTTCCCTGGGAAAAATCTCCTCCCCTGGGAAAAGAGTGTGTAAATTGGAGTGCTGATTTGTTTGGATTTTCTTTTTATATATCTACTCCTGAGCACTCTGTCAGAGAAAGGAAACCAAATGTATGCGCTTCATTCTTGGAACCAAGTGTTGCTCAAAGTAATTACGAGAGAAGAAATAAAAATATATATATACTGTACATTTAAGGCATATACAGCACTTTTAGGAAGTGAAGCTGACATTAAGGATTTTGATTTGATATTTTACATAGAGCTTAATCTCAAAATGGAGTTTGCTGTCAAGAAGGCTCAGTCTGGGTGCCCTCTGGGTGCTTCTCCTCTGACCTTCCACTTTCCAGAGGCCAGCAGTGATGTGATGACCAGACAGCTAGAAGCAAGCAATAGAAGAGTAGGCCCTCAGGGAGAGTCATGAGAAGGAGAGAGCGTGTGATGAAGACAGAAAAATTGTGGTGGCATTGGCAAACAATAGCAATAACAGAAGGAAAAGTCAGTAAATGCAGCACTGATTTTCTGATGTTCGGGGTCGGGGTGTGTGTGTGTGTGTGTGTGCAATGTTACCACCTTTGGCTTTTTAATCAGGGGAGCCAGTTTGTATTAGTTAAGTATTTTTCTGCCTGAATGATGCTGTTTGAATACCCTAACTAACACCTGAGCTATCTTTGTATATCATTCTGTCTCCCGTAAGGCTCAGCTGAAAGAGGATACCTCAACCTTAACAACTGAGAGATCAGATGTGGTAAAAAAAGAATGACTAGAAACAATATTCAGAAGAGAATATTGTTTCTGTTTCCCCTGTGCACCAAACTCATTGGTTTGGGTTCAATTTACCAAATATCTTTTCTCATGACTGATAAAAAGCTTGTGGTCATCTCTTTTGCTCTCCTTTCACAGGCAAAGGGGAGTTGAATAGAAACAGAGTGAAAGAATGTGTTTTCTGAAGCTTAATGAAATCTTGCAGCAGGATTAACAATGAATTGAAAAGGGGAAAGCTCCAAAGGAGGGGATCTCTGAAGTGTACTTTAAATGCTGTATAGAAAATACACATGAATTTTCCAGTCAGCCACAGACACTCAGTAATTAATGCTGACCACTGAGCAAGGTTCAAACAGAAAAGAAAATGCCAAAGATGCAGCTTAATTCTTGTTTACTTATTTATAGCTGTCCATAAAAACAGAATGGGATTTCACATTTTAACACACTGAAAATCCCATTCATAACAGCTGTTTTATTTTTTACAATGTTTTTCAATTTTTATTGTCCCTTTTTAAGGGAACAAGTGAACTAGAGGGCCAGTAAGACAAGGCAGTAGAAGCCCCATCCATGGACACAATCAAGGTGATCTTGGATAGAGCTCTGAGCAACCTGCTGTAGTGGAAGGTGCCCCTCCCCATGCCAGGGGTGTTGGAACTTTAAAGGTCCCTTCCAATCCCAAATGTTTTATGATTCCGTGAATGTAAACTGCTGTACACTACCCATATACTACATGTGCTTGTATAACAACACACTGGTTAATAGCTGCTGGCATTTTTTCCTTCCGTATTTTGTCCTTAAAGTGTGAGGATCACAAATTCTGACCACTGTGTGCATGCACAGTCACAGGGCAAGCAATTAAAATAGTATATTTATAATGGTCTGGTCCCATGACCATGGCCATCGCTGAAGAAACATTCTTACTGACTTTGGTAGATTTTTAGTCCATCTTGTTCATGCAGCGGTTCCTATCACTGTGATCCAGCAGAACTAGTTCAGTGATCAGGTTTTTTCCAGTGTTGTGGTGACAAAGTCAATTGATCTGTCTGGAAATCATTATTGTGGAGGAAGAGCTAAACTGGGCCACAGAGACGTGATTCCAAAGTCACATACAGCACCAGGGGAGACTGCAGGGGAGACTCCCCCAAAAAGACCTTTGTACAGGGACTGGTAAAATGATTATGTTGTAACATGCTACTTCCACTCCCTTCCCTAAACCCTGGGTTAAATCTCCAGCAGATATGTACTGCTGACTTCTCTGCTGCTTCTTCCAAATCTCTTCTACATCTTTTCTCTCTACAGCTACCAACAACTTGTCTGCTTTTTGCCCTTCTCCCCTGTTGTCTTGCCTGTGGTCATCCAGATAGCAGTTAAGCAGGTCCCACCTCAGTTTGAGGCCCACCTCCACCTACCACATGCCTCTCACATCCCTGCACTGCCTTTAGCTACTGGGAGTCCCTTTGCTCTCTGAAATCTTGTGTGCACGTTTTCCATAAGGGACGGTACTGACAACTCCTCCTTCCTGGACATCAGGGTTGCACGGATTAATCTTTTATTTCTTTCACATTAATTTCACCCTTCTGTTGCCCATTTATACCACCCCATACCCCTGCATAAGTGATAGCTGATGGTTGCTATTTATCCTGTCTCCTTGCACCCCAAAATCCAACATTTATGAAGCTAAACCTTGCAATACCCTTAGAAACTGGGACCCCTTACCTTACATCACAGAAAGGAACCGAAGGCAAAATTATGAGAAATTGAACTGAAGGTAACTGAGAAAAATGAACATCTGATCTAAGGCTCTTCCATTTACGCCAAGTGCTCTTCACTTTCGCCTGCCTTCAGGAGATGTATTATCTGTTAACATATATATGGACTATATATAAACTTGAACTACCTCTGCTGTGTGTTGGCAGGGAGGTTGTGATGATGCTGAGCTGTCATTGCAGACCAAGAAAGGCTGGAGGGACATAAGGAGCCCCCCAAATTCTGCTTGTTCATCTTTCTCACTGGCACCTGTCCATGTTACTGTCAGCAGGATCCCCGCAGCTCTGTGATGCGATAATTAGAACTGTCAAGCAGCAAATTCCCTCTGCATAAAAGAAACAGGCAGCAGGTTGAAGCGGGTGGGGTGTATCTTTTTTCAGGGTTTAGAGGATTCCTTGGCTTTTAACGTCTATGCTGATGGCAGCTGCTGTTCCTTCTCCCCCTTGCAGCTATCACTTCTATCACCCCAAGGTTGCCTTTTCCTGAAAGTGCCTTTGAAAGCCAGAGGGATAAAAAAGAACACGCATAGGATTGATTAGGAAAAAAAATTAGTACATGTGGGCAATTTTTTTTTTGACTGACATCTCTGAGCCTGAAAAGAACCCGTCACTTCTGTCTGGAGAGTAAATCCCCATGAGAGGTTATCCCAGAAATCAAGATATCAGCAGGGAGGGGAGAAGTGCATCTTGCCTAGTTCCCTTACGCAAACTGTGACTCTGCTGTGGGTGGATTAGTCAGAGATACTTCCAGGTGACAGAACTCAGAAGGACTCAGTCACACTTCCAGGTATGATGGTGCACTGGAGCTTGCAACCACAAGCATCTGTATTTTTTGGAACTAAATGCCATGTATTACTCACTACTGTGTATTATGATCCCCAGTTACTTTATTCAAGTCCTGTGCAGAAGGGAGAACAGTCATCCCCAGGGAAGAAAGTTTGCATTTAAACCCCTTCTCTGATGGCAAGATTGTTTTGGTTCAGCAGAAAAAAATTGGAATAAACTTTTCCTCTCCCCTCTACTCAATAGATTTTAGCTCAGAGAAACTCAAAGTAAGTGTGTTGGTTTTTTTTTCTTTTGGAAATAAAAGTTCATTTGCAAGTGTCTAATTTTGTTTGATACAAAGGAAACCACTTTTCTGTGGGGTGCTTGCTTGAAACAGGCACCAGAAAAAGCAGGAAAGAAAACAAGGAGCATGATTACTGAGTTAGTTCAGTGCACTGTCATGGTTCAAAATTCAGGCTCAGAATGAAAGCAGAGACTGGATTTTCATTCAGTTCTTTTAAATGCTGGCAGAATGCCTAGCCCATGCTGGAATTAAGCTCTTCCTGGTCTTATCACTGAAGTTGTCCTTTTTTGCCTGATATCTTTACAGCAAGTGTAGATGGAGACCGTATTTTACAGGTGTGTGTGACACCCAGCACATTATAAAGCCTGTTCATTGCTATCTTCACTTCAGTGAGTATTTGCACATTTCTATGCAGAGCACATCAGCATCAACAGGCAGAAACCTTGCAGCGTCTTGGGTGAAGCACTTTTCTTCTTGAGAGGCAGATTTTCTTTATTCAGAGAGGGGAGTTTAACCCACACTGTGGTTCACCAAGCAGTTATTGTCCCTGAGGGTAATTGCAGAGGTTTTATTCTAAGTACAAAATAGTGATTAAACATAACTGCATTAAAATATTTAGCCAACATCATTAGAGAAATAGGCAACAAATCTATTGTTGTGGCAACCCAGGGAGACTCTGTGACACGGAGAGCTAGGAGAACAAATTCAACCAGCCTTTTGTTTCCTTCCCCAAGTAGATAGGAGTGAAGCAAATATTCTTCACAGTATTAAGTGGTGGCTATTGCCCCCTAATAGTCAAATCAGCGTTGAGCTTAGCACTGTGGTGCAAGGAGGATTTGCCACACACCACAGGGGACTTTCTCTGTGCCTGGAAGGCAGCAGAATTTCTTTGTTGACATGAATGAACTTTTTAAACATAATGAATGGATAGATGGATGAAGAGACTATATGCAAATAGATGTTTCTATCTGCAGATTAATTATCTTTGGGTAGAGTCCATCAATATCGTAATCCCAGAACGGTCGGGGTTGAAAGGCATCTCTGGAGATCATCTGGTCCAACCCCTCTGCTAAAGCAGGGTCACCCAGAGCAGGCTGCCCAGGGTCATGTCAAGGCACATTTTTAAAGTTTCTCTCAGCAGTCTGGTCCAGGGCTCTGGCACCCTCACAACAAAGAAGTTTTTCCTTATGTTCAGATGGAACCTCCTGGGTTGCAGTTTGTGCCCGTTGCCCCTTGTCCTGTTGCTGAGCACCACTGAAAAGAGTCTGTCCCCATCCTCTTGCCCCCTGCCCTTTAGATATTGATGAGCATTAATAAGATCCCCTCTTAGTCTTTGCTAGGCTAAACAGCTCCAGGTCTGACAGCCTTTCCTCATCAGAGAGATGCTTCAGTCCTCAACACCTTCATTTCAGTGGGAAGTAGTGCATCCTGTAGGCAAATATGTTTTTGTGAACTTAATGACTGCCTGTCTTAGCAAGGAAGAGAGCTGTCCTTCTCTCCGCTGCCCTAGCATCTTCTCCTTGCGTCTTGGGTTGTACTTCTGCTTGACCCAGAGCTCAGATTAAGCTCTCAAATCTCAACAGCCCTTGAGGGACAAAAGAAGCAAACAAAGCTATTTTAATACATGTCTCTGCCTATAGCTACTAGGGCTGGTTTGAGTGCTGTAAAAGGCAGAACAGTTGGAAGGAAAAAATCAGTGCAGGTAAAGCAGGAAAAAAACATGTAATGCTGAGACTGTTGTTAAACGTTATATGTAGGGACATAGACTGAATTTTTCATTTCTAAAATAAAGGTGGGACATTTAAGTAGAGAATGTAGTAGAAGACAGTAAGTGCTGAGAAGATCCCCTCTCAGGCTGCTCTTCTCCAGGCTAAACAGCCCCAGGATTCTTAGCCTTTCCTCAGCACAGAGATACTCGAGTCCCCTCAGTGTCTTCATAGTCACCATTAGACTCTCTCCAGTAGTTCCTTGTCTTTTGAGCTGGGGAGCCCAGAACTGGACAAAACATTCCAGATGTGGCCTCACTAGGGCAGAGTATAGGAGGGAGAGAACCTCCTGACCTGTGGTTTCCAGGCTTTTGGATAATTTCACCTGATAGGTAAAACTGCAACATCCAAGACTAAAATAGAAACCACATAGAACATACCAAGGATGCAAGTGCTAAAATGGTTACAGGCGACAAACTACTGGCAAATGTGAAAACTGACTTCATCCTTCATTTGTACATATTCCATGTCTATAAAAATAACGTTAGGCTAAGCAGGACATCTCCTGTTATGTAACTGTGATTCAGTTCCCTGTGCATCTTGCAACATCTACAGAAATATGTCTCTGACAAGTGGTACCTTAGAGAGTCTTGGACCAGCGTCTTGTAGAAGAGGCAAGATATCAAGGGAAAAGTAGCAAGGATGGGCTGTATGATGGACATGAGGCGGTATGTTGAACCCTTAGCACATATCCAATTGGATGCTGGAATTCTGGAGATGCAGCAAAAGATCATGTCAGGAGGTGGAAACTGGTAGGAAGGTGATCATGTATAAGGGGTAAAACTGATACAGTCTGGAGAGATCTAAATTGCATCAATAATTACAGCAAAACATTGCAGCCTTGGTGCATCTCCTTCAGGTGTTGCAAATGCTTCAGGCATGGTTCTGATTTACTGCATAATTTGGGGATACCACACATACTGAAGGGACATACAAAATACTGACAGAACAACCTCAGAAATCTTCGAGGGATTGACATGTGCGAATTTCCATTAACCAGGAGAAAAATGGGAAATTAAAACCTCAGTGGTGGCTTTGCAGTCTCAGTAAGTGCAAATCTGTTGTTGGTTTTGCAAAGTAGGGTATTAGTTGACATTGATGGAACAATTTCATCTCCCTTAAGTCCCACCCAGCACGAGTGCAGGACACATGGGAACATTTGCTACATGGGACAAAGGAAATGAAGAAGGACAAGGGAGGAAAGAACATCTGTTAGAGCTGGATTCTTGTTGACAGGCCTTTATCTAGGACTCATGATTTTTATTTTTTTTTTTATTCCTGAAAGTTGCCTGTCTGTCCTTGTCACCCTAATGTGCAAAAAAGTAATAGTAAACAAGACACTCTGTCCTTTTCCTCAGGAGCTCTGTGGATTCTCAGCACCACTACTGAAAGAGTAGTAAAGTGCTGGAATGGGCTGCCCAGGGAGGTGGCAGAGTCACCATCTCTGGAGGTGTTCAAAAAATCTGTAGATAAGGCACTTCAGGATATGCTGTAGTGGCATGGTGAGGTGTTTTCAGTTGCGGTTTGTTGTTGTTGTTGTTTGGTTGGTTGGTGTTGTTGATGGTTGGATGTGGTGATGTTAGAGGTCTTTTCCAACTGTGATTCTGTGAAGTTTGCTCTTTTCCCTGTGTAAGAACAGACTTCAGCACAGGTTTCCCTACTTGTATTAACACTGTCAAAAATCTGGTTCTCACAGCAAACAAAACATCCAAATTGCAACTGCATTTAGTCCTTGACTCTGGATGAGTCCCCTGCTCATGCTCAGGAACTGTCAAGGAGTGTGTTTGTTGGCCTAAGAAGATGCTAGCAATCCAATGTGAAAAAAAAAATCAATTTCCAGCACTTGACAGTTTTAAATTTATTGTTGTCAATGAAACCAGTGTGAAACAGGTCATGGTTTAACGGCAGTTCTGTTTATAAAGGGTGAGCAAATGATTATTGGTACGAAACACATTGCACGCATTAAAGTGCACATCAAGCATTCCACACGCTTTGAGATTAGGCTTTTAGATGGTTCTAGGAGACCTGCTGATTTGCATATTAGTGAACAATTTATTCATCTGTCAGCAGTGACATATTAACCGTTTAAAAGTGTTAAAGGAGGCAGTGTGATTTCTTCTTTGCATTGCTAAACTGACATCAAAGGTGCCAATATCTGATCCTAAGTAACTGAAACAACTTCATTAGAGTGGAGTTCCACAAATCATCTTTGGGAAGGTCAAGACCCTGTCCCATCAAACCATCTCTCCAGCTCAGGCCTGTTGATGCTTCTGATGCTACAGAACTTCCTAGAAAACTTCCACAGCTTTGTCTAAGGCACAATAGGAAGCTGGAGTCATCTAAGCTAGGCTGTTGGGATATTTTTCACAGGCTGTAGGGGCACTGCATGTAGCTGTTCACTCCATGAAGCTGTATGGAGATTGATTTTGGAAAGACCCTGGCAAAAGGGAGGAGAAGGCTGCCTTCACTGGCAGAAGAGATTGTGCAAGGCCTTGAATTCAATGAGGACAGATTAAGAAGCAGGGATGAAATTTGGGTGAAGCCTGAGAATATTAACAAGACATTGATGCAGCACAACGGGGATAGCGTAGAAGATACTTTCTTCAGATGTCTCCAAACTCCACATCACCCAAAAAGGGAGGATTGGAGTGAAAATATCTCCAGGATAGCTACAGGATGTGAGAGTTCCAGGCTGTCTCTGCCAGCAGACTGAAATTGTCATGTTTCTCTGCCAAATGGCCAGCTGAACAGTCCCTGTGTTTTCCCAACCAAAGTGTTCATACCATGCTGCTCTTTCATTTGTCCATCAAGGCAAGGCTTGAGGCATGCCACAAGAAATCTCTGCCCTGCAGCCAACAGTGACCACAGTGGTACTGACTGTCTAGACGGGGCTAGGGACATTGACTTCCAGCTGTAACCTTATACCTGTAATCCTGTCACAGGCAAGAAGGGATAAAATTAGAAATGGCTTGTTTTGGTTCGTTAGCTCTGTCTGGGGATCTCTAGTGGTAGGGAACATTCTTCACTAATGAGCAAGGGGAGGGGCAGAGGCATAAGCAGAGGTTTTTTTCCTATGTTCTGTCTTCAGTGTTCTCTGCTGGTATTCAAAAAGCTGGCACCTGAGTGCCTTGCAAGTATTAATGAATCTCCTCGCGTCTCTTGGTTGTATTTACTGCGCATGACTTATTAAATACAATCCAGGCCATGGGAATCTAAGAGGGATTCAAAGACCCATTTGTACTGTGGCACAGTCACTTCTGTTCTGCTCAGTCCTCTTGGGCACAGTTGGGAGACATGAGAATTACCCATTTAAGTGTAATAAAATCAAACCCATGTAAGCTATTACTTGCTATTAAAGCTTTATGCAATGTGCAGTAAGAAAGAAACCACGGTTCCTTGTTCTTTTCTTTCCAACTTGCAAATCAAGACATGTGTTTGAACTTCTTTGAATAGTTCCAGTGAAAATCCCAAGGAAAGTAGGTCATGAGAAGCTCTCTAGCGGATGGCAAATGGCCTCTTATGTAAGGTGGAATTTCCCACTTGCTCCCTGGTAAACTCTTGAGTTATTTCCCATCTGGTTGTTGCTTAGTGTGGGATGATTTCAGTTGCGTAGCCAACCACACCTCAGTCTCTTGTTCACTCTGATGGTGGGGACGTTTGCAACCAGCAGAACAGGGTGATTTGCTGGGAATCACCAGCACCCAGCCCATGGGAATTCATTCACCTCACTCAGCTCTTGCCACAGGACAACCTGCAGCACAAGGTCACACGGTGTGAAACCGAAACCTTCTTCCACTAACTCCTGTGGTGGTATTCCCCGAGTGGGATCTTTGCCTCTCACCCCAACTTCTCTTTGTTTTAAAGAAGGCAACTTTCCCTGAACAGTTAGGGAAATTTTTCAGTGAGGAGGAAAGATATCACTGGAGAGGCTGTCGTTGTTCTACTGTGTGCTTAACTTCCTTCACAATGAATATAATTATAAAATATATGTACTGTTATAAATAAGCATATACAAATCGGTATTTTTCTAAATCTGTGTATATGTTCCTTACATTATATCCTAGATAAAGCTGGAGTGGTGGCGTAATGCATATAATGGGATGAGTTAAATGTCAGCACAGAGTAGGCGAATCTGGTGTTATTCCAGACACTCTAGCAGGGTAGAAATTTAAAAAAAAAAAAAAAAATTACTGGTGAATAAAGGCAAGTAACTTCAAATTATGTTTTCTGCTTTTTTTAGGAACTTCTGTTCCTGAAGACTTTCACATTCTAAAGTAAAGGAAATTCACAGGTAACCTCCACTTCCTGTATTCGCTTCTGCCAAGGAACTGCCAGATTTAGAAATGCTTTACCCATCCTCTTCTGGAGGTCTCCTGGTTGGATTCCATGTCTGCTCTTGCCAAGAAGCTTTTCTGAAGGAATATTCATGCTGAATAAGCCTCACTTTAATCCAGCTCTGTGTCAGAGTAACATCACTGCTTTCAGTAGTTTCAAGTACCTCAGAAGAGAAATAGCATAACAGTAAACCAGTCCAGGAATGCCAACATCAGGTCTTTGGTCTTCCCAGTCTTTAGAGCTTTTATGCTCAAATCTATGTATCTTCACTTGCCAGACATTTTTTCTTCCTTCTGCAGGTTTAGGTGGTGACTTTTTTTGTCCTTCTCAACCCTTTGTAAGTCACAAAGACCTTTTCAAGAAAAAGGGGCTTCTTTGGTGTAACTCATGGGATTAAGGGAGATGACTGTGTGTCCACAGCTCAAAAAGTGTTTCCACCAAGTGATGTCTCTTACTTCTGCTCTTAGCAGCACAGAGATCAGACTGTGCTGTGGCACTCAAGAGAAAGCAAGAAGAAAAGGTCAAGGAGGCTAATTTGTAATTAAAGGGATGTAATTAAAAGGATGAGTCATTCCACAAGTGAGCTGTGAACCTTAGCTCATCTCTTATCTGTGTGCACACACTGATGTCTGCTAGAAGCAGAGGGATGGAGACTTGCTTTATTTGAATGTTAAACATCTGTCAGGGGCTTCATCTGCTTGTTAGAAAAACCAGTCTCTTTAGACTTACCAGCCCACAAAGAGGCCTCAAAGACAGTCCCTGCAAACCAGTTCCACGTATCTTCTTTCCTCCTTCTTGGTATAATCACTTCTTCGTGTCACATTTTTTCTGGGAGTCATTTACCAAAAAACAAAGGAGTTTTTCTGACAAGGATGCCTGGAAACCTGCTGGAAGAGTTGCACTGGAAGGTTCTCTGGGCAGAAAGGAAGTCATTGTAAAGAGGAGAAAGAGCAAAGCAACAATGAGGAGTTGGGAGGAGGATCACAAATGTAGGGACACAGCAATATGGTCAAGTGCAGGGTGAGACAGAAAAGATTTAAACTCTCCAATGTTTGGTTAAGGTCAATGAGAAAGAAAAGATGAGGTCATTCAGCAGGAACAAGAAGAAATCTGAGACCAGCTGCTGCCTTCTCTTTTCTCAGAGATGCTCCTGTGACTAAGCAGAACTGAGTTTGGTTAAAAGAACCAAAGACATTTTTGCTGAAAAGATGATTTTTCTGGCATCTTGTGCAACCTGAGATTACCAAAGGCAGACAAGAATTCTGCAGGACAGTGGCTGATTCAGTGCAGGGTCCAGGGGAGGCCTCTGCACATGTACAGGTGATGCTGGAGTCCTGATGGGATCCACGTTCACACCTCCACTGGTACTACACATTGGTGTACAGGTGTCTTTATCTCGCCCGGAGACAAGAAGTTTAAGAATAGGTGGATCTCCTCAAAGCTTAGAAGGAAATCTGCATTCATCTCTGATTTTTAAGTAGTGATGTCAGACCACAAAATGAAGCATTTTCAGGGCAGATACAGCTTCTGTTTAGTCACCCAAAGCTGTATGGAATGCTAACAATAACAACCCTGTAAACCCTTGACAGAAAATCCACAAAGAGGACTTATGTCAGCACCCACTGTTTATGGACAAGCATATTTTGTTCATAGGAGAACTGAAAGTTTGTCCTAGGTCTGTAGAGCATGTCCAGTACTGCTAGATGCCTGGTTATTTGAAGTTTCACAGCCTTTCTGTATTCATCATCTGGATCTCAATGGCCTGAGAAGGAGCTCCTTTCCTTCTAGGACCGCAGGTGGCTGTTTGGAAACAATATGGACATAGAATCATAGAATGGTTTGGATTGGAAGGGATCTTAAAAGATCATGTAGTTCCAACTTCCCAACCATGGGTAGGGGCACCTTCCAGTAGACCTTCCACTAGACCAGGTTGCTGAAAGCCCCAGACAGTATCTGGGAGAAGGAGATATAATCTGTCACATTTGCAGTCACCGTTTATTGAACATATAAGGAGAAGACTCTGCTGTTGATACCAGCAAGAATGAATCCTGTAGCACAGATGATGGCTTTCCCCTCTCTGTCTAGCGTCATTCTCTTGAAGCTCATTCAAAAAGAGCAAGCTACCTGGGTATGTTACCATCCCCTGTTGTAGGGCTGTGTTTCCCTAAGCTTGTCCTAGAGCTCAGGAAGAGAAATGAAAAGCAAAGGCAGATTGATGTGGCTGAGCAAGTTCTCCAGAGCTAATATCATCCAACAAAATTTTGGCTGGCTCATCTAATTAGAAAGAGATACTTCCACTAATGGCAATATACACACATGCCTATATATAAACATATATATATACATCTGTGAAAGGAAGCAGCTCTTATTTCTAATTAACTGCCTGGCTCTTGTGGCTGTGCTCCAGGTTGAAGTGACAGATGGTGACAAGCCACTCTCCTCTATCCTTGCTATATTAATGTCCTAACCAAGAGCAAATGCTTCCTCTGCTCAGTGCTGAATTGCCTGAAGCCCGTGGCCAGCCCATCTACTGTATTTTTCATTAAGTCATGAATATCTGAATTCTGGCTCATTAATGCACAGGTTGTGGAAGGCCTCTAGTGCAATTAAATCTTCAACTGGCAGCAGATTTCTCCATAACAGCTAAATCAGGACTGACTCGTGATGAAAGATTATGAAGAGTGGTATAAAAGGGCAGCTGCAAAGCAAAGTCCCCAGGGAGCATAACCAAATCTCCACCCTAAGCTCCTTGAATAGAGGACAGGAAGGAAGTTCTCCCTCACTATGAGAAGCTTCTGGGCTTCTCATCCTGCAGTAAATCCCACTGGGCTGGCATGGAGATGCTCCCTCACTCAGTTCTGGTGGGCTTTATGCCTAATGTACATTGAAGATGATGAAGGTAGTGTCCTGGTTTAAGTCAGAACAGAACTAATTCTGTTCAATGATTTTACTTTTCATCTCAGTCTCTTCTAACTCCCTGCACGGTCTGAAGTTAATGGCAGGTTTTCACTGTCTCTGCTTCCAGCAGTGATCAAGCTCCATGTTTAGAGTTACTACCAAGAGTTGGTGTGTGCAGAAAGGCTCTTGCCTATACTTGTTCCTGTGCAGACCACGGTTGACTGATAAACCTTGTACTGCATTGGGGGTGCAGAAAGTAGAAGGCTGCACCTGTGAGGAGCAGCGGTCAGGACAGGTGACCCCAAACTGACCAACCAGGGATTCCATCCCATGTACGGCATGTTCAGTGTAAAGCTGAGGGATCATGAGGGTCAAGCCTTTTCTTCAGTGTCTGGGACCTGAGGAGGACTCTGTCCATTCTGACTTCAATCCCAATCCATGTGTTCCTGAATCCAGTCCCCAGCTGCTGCTGAGTCCAGTCTGGGACTTCCCCAATGCCTGCTCCACAGCATCAGTGGTGACGGTGATGTGATTGGTATTAGGGGGGTTGAATTTGCTACTGTTTTTTTATGTATTTGTATACATTCCATTTTGTAATTTTTTTAATTAAAGCTGTTTCAGTTTTCTTTTCCAGTCCATAAGTCTCTCTCCATTATTCCCTTTCTCTTTGCATTTGGTACAGGATAGGGGTTAATAGAGAGCATCTGTCTTCAACTAGTAGTTGGCCCAGCCCTAACCTTGACAGGTAGACTGTGCACAGGACTAACAAGGACAATTTTTTCATGTAACAGTTGTGTGGTAAAGAGTTTAGAAGGTATAAAAATGCACATTTCTACCATGCAGTGATGAACAAATATCTGAGCTAATGCCAGTCAAGATAATCCCAGAACTGGAACCAGTAGAGCCCTACTTCTCATCTCTTCTATAGCTGTTAGAGGGAGCAATTACTGTATCCAGTACAGTACCATATTATGATGGTTATTGTTTGCAAACACACAGACCTGGCACCAGCTCCAGTCTTTGTGTCAGGCTCTGCAGTATTATCACATACCCAGCAAGGAAGGTACAGCAGGATCTGTTGTGTAGCATGCGGGTCACACTAGTAGATGAGGGCACCAGGCAGAATCCTGAATGTGAAGAAGACAACATTGCATTGAATAACAAATACAAAAAGGAGCTCCAGGTTTGGGGCCTCATCCCCAGCTCAGGAAGTGTCCAATCACTTACATTTCAGTGTGAGCTAGGAAATCCACACTAATCCAGAAGCATCAGACCACAGGAGCTGTACTAGAGAACATTTCCTGCTGCAGCTCCTGACAGTCCTCTCCTATATGACTCAGCGTCCCTTGCCAAGAGCTCCTTTCCTCTTCCTTGCTCACACAATGGTGACTGCGCTACAGTTCTTGCAGGGAAGTCCCGGGACTGATGAACAGAGATTCAAGAATTTGTTTATTCTCAGGTTTGTTACTGCCAGTGGGGTGACCTTAGGCATATTTTTTACCGCTCTGTTCATCAATTTCCCAGTGTGTCTAATGGAGAATAATAACACCAGATTTGCTTCTCTTCTGCCTCCCTATGCTGCAGAGTAATGACCTTATCACTTACCAGTCCCACCAACACACCTGCTCGTTCCACAAATGCAAGATGCCTTTCTGCTCGAATTATCCCACCAATTAACACCTCAAAGATAACTGATAACTTAGAGCAGTTTTGGTCTCAGCTGTACTTATGTTCAAGCCTGCTGCTTCAGTTTCAGACCTGATGAGGGGCCTGAGAGTTCAACAGTGTTCTCTCCAGCTGCATCTGTTGGTTTCATAAGCAATATTCCTTCCCCTTTGCTTCCTCACTAAAATGCTTTGGGATAAGCTATTGAGGAATGCTAAATAAGACCAACTATGATTACGTGGCCCTGTGCAGCTGACCCATAATTAATAAATATACCTATCAACATATTTTTCAGACAGATCATTTGGGTAGCTGAGGTCACAAAGAATGAGAGTCCCAGAACACATCCAATGATTGTCCCTTTTCAATCCTTCTTCTGCTCTGTATATCCAGCCTCTGCTAAAGATATTCCAGAATAGTTCTTATGTATATATATGTCCCCACTGGCTCATTTTTCCAATATTTATTTGTTCTCTCAATCTTTCTCTGGTTTAGGATGGTCTCCAGCATGTATTTAATTCACCTTTTAGGAGAAGAATTCAAGGGAATTTCAATGCACTTTTAAGTAGCGTATCAAGTCTGATACTACTCGAGCTACTGTATTCATTTTGTATATTTGGGAACTCCAAAAACGTACAAAGATGAAACATACCTGGTAGGATATGCTCAGTGGTGAAGCAGGTATTGAGCAGTCTGGACCCTGTGTTTCCCACCTCTCAGTTCTTAGAGGTTAAGCAATGAACAAAAGAAAGTAAAAGTAAAAATAATGGTGAATAATCCACCTGAGAGATTTTCAAATATTCATCTTTTAAGATCTTCCTGTTGTCAAGTTTTTGCACATTTTGTATTGCACCTATTGAGTGTCTTCATTTTAAGGAGCATTGGCAGGAGCTGCTCTGCTAAAATATTCAGAAGGGAACACTTTCAGATAAGTGGATTGCCTGGATTTACCCTGGAGGGTCTCTTAAGATGAGTTACACTTAACCAACCTGCAAGAAACAACATGCTGGCAAAGCAAGGGAGGTGGATTCTCCAGTCAGCCCCAGGATCTACTCCACTCGACTGAGCTATGCACTCAGGGCAGAGCGAGATGGCCACCCCCTACCAACAATCTGTGAGCTACCAGTGTAACAGGAGCACTGTGAATCGTTTCAGATGAAGAGACAAAGCAGAAACTGTGATGTGTTTGCAGATGTGCTTCTCTGCTACATTCAATGTCCTGCCCCTCTTCTTTTCAGTGGGAGCTTCTGGATTTTTTTTTTTTTCATGATGATTCCATCAGGGGAAAATGCAATAATCTGATGAACTTGAATGTCTTTTCCAACCAAAACAATTCTCTGATTCAATGCTCTGGGCTGATTTCTCATAGCTGTACTGTGCTCAGCACAGAGGTCTTCAGCTCCCTTCAGAGACAGAAAGATCAAGGACCTTTAAGTACCACAAGTCACTGTTGTTTTTGAAACAGATGGTAACTTCAGCAGTCACAAGAGCTGGCTTCACAGAGCTAGGAAGCAGGGGTAGGTAGAGTCTTGCTGTTAAAAATCAATAGCTGCAGTTCACCAACACCAAGTAAATAATAATATACTTATTCAGTTCTGTTTGCCTCATGACATTAGGCAGCTCCTTAACATCTCCCATGCTCACTTGTTTTCAGAAGGTGAATGACCCCCACCCACCACAGCTGAGGCAAAGGTTTTGGATGACTGTTCATATCTCACACACTTTCCCACATTTCCGCATGCCTCATAGGAGTAATTTTGTGCCTGGGAAGGTTATGTCAGTGCACGTCTTCATGGCAGGAGCACACTAGAAGAAACCAATAACTGCAAGTGAGCAGGAGATCACAGTAGGGACAAGGTGTTGGTAGCTGCTCAGTAGCCCAAAGCACCACAACATGTTCACCTAAATAACAAAGGTGACAAGAAATACTTCTCTTCCCCCTTTTTGACAAGAACTTTCCTCAGTTTCCCTCATCTTGCTTCCTCCCTTTGGCACCAGGGGACATCTCCTGGAGATGGAGACTGACGTAGGACTCACCTGAATGAAGTGTGGGTGAGGACAAAGGAAAGGCAAACAGGCCTGCCACATCTTTGCAGGGGTCTGCACTTCTCCACAACCACTGTGGTGTTTAATGAACCTGATGTGGTTATATAGAAGAGGGATCAAAGAAATAAAAAACAAACAAAAACCAAACCACCTAAGGACAAAATATAGTACTAGGAAGTAATATATCAAGCAATATCTTGCCAAGAGGCAAGATATATAATTGTGCTAAAGCAAGTCTAAGCAGTCATATTAATTTGAAAAAAAAAAAAAAAGGGTTATCTATGAAGTTAATATCATACTTAAAGTAACACTGTGGGTTTACTTCTCATTTCCCTTCCACACAGAAGAGGGCAAGTAAAGGCTTCACAAGGCTCTATGATAAATTGGATGTAGTTAGAGAAATGTCAAGGTATTTACAGGTTGTGGTTAATAGAAAAGTTTATCAAAGACAGTGCAATTACCAGACAGTTAGGGTGCCTGAAACCATTGTCAAAAAAAAGATTGGGGAAAAAGACAGAGGAGGATCTAAAAGAGACATTCACAGGGACATATGTGAAAGCAAGTGCCTTTCAATCCAAACTGATGTCTCAGCATATTATGACCAAGTATGACCAAGGAAAGAAAGAAATAACTGTATTAGTGGGAATAAATAACAGCAATAAAAAGTCATGAGGGGTGGAGGATGTCTGTATCCATTGTTTGAGGACGTGGTTTTTAGTACACACTTGAATTGCATCCTCAGACAAGCCAAATGGGTCTTAAACATTTAGGAACTGACAGAGCCAGATGGATCCTTTGGTCCTACTGGGGACAGCCATTCTCTGCTTCCTCAGTAGCAGAAGCCCCACAACTTCCCCAGGTTGTTCTCTCTGATGCCTAATCAGTCTTACTGCTATAAATAGCACTTGCTTATTCATGCTAAAATCATTCCAGTAATTAATAGAAAATTAATTCAAGCCAGGCTTCTATGCCCCTGAGAGTATACAACCTTGAATTGTGCAGTGAAGAATTAGCCAAGGTCCATCCAATGT
Source organism: Ceryle rudis (assembly GCA_033439905.1). Classification (NCBI taxonomy): domain Eukaryota; kingdom Metazoa; phylum Chordata; class Aves; order Coraciiformes; family Cerylidae; genus Ceryle; species Ceryle rudis. The sequence goes on along the minus strand of JAAGNO010011072.1, from coordinate 608 downwards.
GAACCATCAAAACAGGAGAAACAGGGTGTCCACAAACTCCTATTTTTTTCTTCCCCACAAGCTTTGTGGACCCAAAGGGAAGAATGGAACCTGTTACATTTCCTGTTATCTCTTTACCTAGCTCCTGGCCAGCAATTATTTTTTACCATCTTTGATATTTTCTTGAAAAACTTAACATTTTCTTTGGTGGTTTTATGCTTTTTCTTAACCTGGTCTATGGAAATACGGTTTATGCAGTAGCATTGCTTGTCCATCTTTCCACATTCCCACCCACACATCTGACTGGCTTATCTCCCTGCCTAGGTGCAAGAAAACTCAACAAGGAGAAAGTTCTCAAAGATCTAGACATACTCTAGTGAAAATCGGTCCCAAGAAAGGAATCTCAGCTTCTCAGCTGCTCTTTGAAGCCGCAGCAAGCTGGAATGTACTAGTACATGGGAAACCAAGCTTCACTATCCTGTCTCTATCATTTGGCATCACCTTTAGCTGAAGAGACCTAGAAGGCAGTTGTTAAGTCAATATCCTGGTTTGAGTCAGAACAGAACTAATTCTGTTCAATGATTTTACTTTTCATCTCAGTCTCTTCTAACTCCCTGCACGGTCTGAAG
>JAAGNO010011071.1:97974-113781 GCA_033439905.1 Ceryle rudis | reverse complement strand
TAGAATTAATAGGTAATCTTTAATTTGTTTAATATATATATAAAAAAAGAAAGTGCAATTGAAAGTGCTGTATAGCGACTGATGTGGTAATATAAAGGAATTATATCATTTGTTTAAAATGATTCATGGCAAGATGATGGATTTATGCAGAGAAAGTAGGGGTGTCTGTCAGCAGTTTGAACAGTTGTTCTCTGAACAGTTCTGGCAATCCAGAGTCTTCTTTGTATCATTTCTTAATGTCTATGCAGCAAAAACAAGCACCTCACACCACTATCTAATCCCACCTTGTTAATAGGGTCAATAGATTAAATGCTACTGGTTTCATTAAAACTGAATCTGTGTCCCCAGAATAAGTTTGGCCTCTTTGATTTGAAGGAATTGTTCAGAAATGTGTTTTTCCCCCAAACTTTCAACAGAATGAAAACATGATAACATGCAATCACAAAAGGAAATAATTAAAAGTTATATAGTAAACTCTTTCAGCCTGAGATTACATAATCACAGAATGATAGGGGTTGGAAGGAACCTCTGGAGATCAAGCCAAACGCCCCTGACAAAGCAGGAGCACCTAGGGTAGGCCACACAGAAACATGTCCAGGCAGCTTTTGAAGGTCTTCAGAGACAGAGATTCCACCACCTTTCTGGGCAGCCTGTTCCAGTGCTTTGTTACCCTCATGGTGAAGAAGTATTTCCTCATGTTGAAGTTGAACCTCCTGTTTTCCAGTTTATGGCCATTGCTTCTAGTCCTGTCACTGGACACCACTGAGAAGAGCCTGGCCACATCTTCCTGATACACACACTTTAGATATTTATAAGCATTGATAAGAACCCCACTCAGCTTCCTCTTCTCCAAGCTAAACAGACCCAGATCTCTCAACCTTTCTTCATACAGTAAGTGCTCCAGGCCCTTAATCATCTTAGTGGTCCTGTGCTGGGCCATCTCCAATAGTTCCTTGTTCTTCTTGAACTGGGGAGCCCAGAAGTGGACACAGCACCCCAGGTGAGGCCTCACCAGTACAGAGTAAAGGGGGAGGAGAACGTCCCTTGACCTGCTGGCCATGCTCTTCCTATTGCATCCCCAGATGTCATTCACCTTCTGGGCTATGAGGGCACACTTGGCTCATGGTCATCCTGTTGTCCACTAGGACTCCCAGGTCCTTTTCCTCAGAGCTGCCCTCCAACAGATTAGCCCCCCACCTGTACTGATACATGGGGTTGTTCTTCCCCAGATACAGCACTTTATGCTTGCCCTTATTGAATTTCATTAGATTCATAGACCCATAGAACACCAGGTTGAAAGGGACCTCAAGGATCAACTAGTCAAACCTTTTAAGGTAACCTATACATACATATATATATGTATACATTTACGTATATATATGTATACATACATATACATATAAACTATATATACACATATAAATAGTTTAAATGAGATTTGTTCCCACCCAGCTCTCTAGCCTGTCTAGGTCACACTGGATGGCAGCACAGCCTTCTGGCATGTCAGCCATTCCTTCCGGTTTTGTATCATCAGCAAACCTGCCAAGAGCACATTCTATCCCTTCGTCCAGGTCATTGATGAATATATTGAATAGGGCTGGATATTGAATAGCTTCAGCTGGCTGTAGGTTCTCAGAAGAAACAAGTTTAGAGATTTAGCCATACAGGGATATTCCAAATTTGACAAATTGCTTAAAATTGGCCTCTCCTCAGGAGGAACTAAAGAGTACTGCCTGTTAGACTGAGGGGACTGCTATGTCATATAGAAAGATTTTCCTCATTTCTACAGGAAAGTCATCATCTCCACTTCAGCCCCCTAAACTACAGCTGTACATTGGGTGCACCATGTTGCTGTCCTCCAAGAGAGTACCTAAAGTCTGCTACAGTCAGCAAAAGCAGATGATTTGAGGCCTTGTAGCTAAATATGCATTTAGTTTGGGCACCAAATTCTTGTGGAGCTTTCGCCTGCATTTTTCTCACAGACTAATTAGGGAACTTCTGCACCTCTCAAGTCCTGTTTCCCTAAGCGTAGACAATTGAGATGCAAATCAGGCACCCCAGTTCAGCCAGAGAGACCAAGTTCTATCCTTTGCCTCCTGCCTCACGCATGCAACAGTTCTGAAGCTGTCATTTTCAGGTGCAGTTAAAAGCAAGGAATCTTAACATCTACTGACTGTTGCACCTTGGTCAACCCTCATGTCACCTGTGCTGGCAACCTGATGATTCTCCTTCAGATCTGAGGACAGTCTTCCATACAATTAAGTAGAAATCCCAGTCTAGCATTCTAGCTGAATTAAATTTCTTTCCGTTTCTTGCCTTTACAAGCCAATTAAAACACTACTCAAACACCACTTAAGCATTGTGTTATATTTCTGATGCAGCTAATCATCTTTCTTTGTGCCAGGTGATTCATGAAAGAACAGATGGATTGGTTGTCTACCATGTCTCACCAAGACAGAGACATAACCTTGATTAGACCCAACAGCTTCCAGCTCCACTGCTGTTAATATTTAGCATCTTCATTCCCATTCTCTCTTCACTTGTACTACTTAGCTGTGTCATGTGCATTGAGTAACTTTTGGCTTTATAGTCTTACTCAACACAAACACAGTTTTAATTTGCGCACAGCAGAAGTTTCCCAAACCAGATTAACCCTGAGAGGGAGAGTAGAGATTGACTTTATGGCTTCCTGAACACCCCATGAAGCCCCACACAGAGATAGGTCCTGAACACCTAACAGTGAGAAAACCTTCAAATGGAGTTACGTTTAGTAAAACACCTACACTCAAATATACTGGCCTATTCTGTGGTAAAACTGGCTATTTCTTCTTAAGATGCCAAATCATTAACTTTTCTTAAAAATAAATGTTAAAATTAATTACCTGATTATGCTTGCAAAAAAAAAAAAGCTTGAAGAATTAAAGCTGAAGGCTAAAAAGCCATGAAGGTAAAAGCTTTTTTTTTTCTCCTAAGAAAAAACCTCATGATCTGTATGCCTATGTTACAGTTTTATTTGCTTGCTTGAAATACTAAGACTGACAGCACAATTTCATTGATCATTTCTCATGATACTTCTTAACTAGATTAAATGGAGGACAAAGTAGTTTACTTTGCTGTTGTTGCAGTACTGGAGAGGACTTCAGTGTGACTTCATCCATAAGAGGTACTGATCATCCTCAATTTATTTCTTAAGAGCTGAAGTTTAAACTCTTGCTAGCACATTTATAGACCAGGTCCTAATTTCTGGGGAAATTTGAAAAATTTACAGATTTACAGATTAAAAGATTTACAGGAAATCTTTTGCAATTCTTTTTTTTGTGTATTTTCATCTCTACAAGTCAATTGATTTCAGGTAGCACAGGTATGAATAAGATTAAGGTATGGCCTTCTGTATGTGGCAATGATTTTTAGAGTGGTCAAAAAAAAAAAAAAAATCCTTCATTTACAATGCTCAGAGAGGGAAACAAAAGAGACCTAAGCAAAGTATGATTTTAAAAATAAAAATCTGCTAAACTACTTTATAACAATCCTATATACTATCAGACATAACAGCTTAGCAAATAGAATCAATCCACTTATTTTTACTTCAGAGAGATCCCCCCTCCCAGCATTTCTATTTATCTTAACATTCTTAAAGAGATTCTTCACAGAGTTTTAAATCTTTTCCTCCCACACCATTTGCTCTTGGTGACATATGCCACGTGTGGACACAGTTTTACGTACCAGGTCCCACTGCAAGAACCAAGGCAGAATTATTTCAGAAAATGCTATTACCATATCCTAGAAATATTTTGATGATTGAACATCTTCCAGAAAACTGTTCTGCAAGGGAAGAGAATCACACCTTAGGCAATTTTTGGAAAGAAAATACCACCAGTGACCAGGTGTCTTTAGAAGATAATTTTTGGAAAGTCCTCCTAGAATTTAGTGCTCCAGGTCAGAAATCAAATCAACAAAATATACATGAGTCTTAAAACTCATTGTTCTTGGGAATCTTAACACTGCAGCCATTGTTAGTTCTGGCTCAGCAGAATTGATTTCAAACTAAATGTCTATCTTGCTTTTATCTGTGTTGCTCTTACTCTGACTATAGGTATTTGAATTTATTTGTCTTTTCCCTTGTTTTGTTTCAGGAATACCTGTCACAAATAACTCCCCAGGTCCTTTTTTTATGTCTTCTCCTGATTAAATGTAACATTACTGTAGGTTTTAAAAGATCACTTTCCAGAGGTCAGCAGCAAAACAGGGAATTTTCTTCTAATATCTTTCTTCCTCTTTTAAAAATGGATGTCTTCATAGGAGGTGTGTTATTCCTCACAGAAGTCATGGACTGGTTTTGCCCTAGTTTCACCAGAACTCCAGCAGTGCACTCTGCATCAGCAGAGAAGGCCCAGTTTGCTACCAAATTGACCATTTTAAATGTATCTTTTCCTCCTTAGCTGTTGGTCCACCACACAATCAGAAATTAAAGTCACCACAGATAAGTTTTGCTAAACCTTTAACATATGTGAATTTCCTCTATTTATTGCAAAATTACAAGACAATAGTTCTTAAAAAGTCTGAATTTCTTCATTTGGTTTGAGTCTAACTAGAAAGCCTCAATAAAATCTTCTCAATGAAGAGTTCAGTAGATAAAAAAGCATTTACCTGAGTGGTTATTTAACTTTGCAGGCTCATTAATCAAGAAGGACAAACCTCATTCAACAAACAGGTGTTTAATTGAATAGGTTTTTTCATCCATCCAATTTATGTTAAAATACCCTGTGCTAATTAGTTCACAGTTACTCCCAAGTTGATTTACAATCAATTCATGTTCTTCACAAACACTGCTGATCTTTTTAGGTGAGAAATACAGAACAAATAAAGAAACTATACTATTTTGAACTGACCTAAGTTATTTTCAGGATACCGTAGAAGTTGAGGCAAAATATTAATCACATAATGACCAAAGAGAGCAAGAAAAGTGGAACAAGTGACACAGTTTCATTTGCAGAAGAGAAGACATCCTGCTGCATTGGCCCCTTTCTGATACCAGGCTGAGTTTGTAACAGGGGGCAGGGAAAGTAATTTGAATGGTCTGTGAGAAGAAAGAGAATCAGAAAAGATATTGAGATCGAGGATGAACATGATCATAGTCCTCAGTACATAAGCCTTGAATCAGCTTTGAAAGGACAGGCAGAATTGGGGAAGGCTCTGGAAAGAATGAAAGATTGTCCTTAACAATTAAAGGATGAACAAAAAAAAAAAAAAAAAAAAAAAAGGCTGGAGATCAAAAATGTAACAGAATAAGGAGAAAACACTGATTTAGCTGTAATTAAGAACAACTAGAATGGTGTATGTGTTAACCCTTTCTTTCTTCTTAAAGTGTGGAAGAAAGATGTTTCCTTACACAATGATGGTGTTCAGCATTTGAAAACAACCTCTACACAAATTTTTCAGTTGCTAAACAGCAGTTACTGGAGTAAATGATCCCCTTTTTAACTAATTTTGGTATTTTCAATAAAAGATAAAAATATAAAAGAAAAAACCCTGAAATGGTTGTGACACTAATACAACAATTCTAAGCATAAAGAAAACTAGAATTCTTTTTAGACACTTATTTTCAGTTAAGTTTTCTTAATAATGAGGCACAACAAGGGAAAACTCAGGAAACCTCTTTTACACATGATTCATATCAAAGTTTTAACCTTAAAAGAAACAATTAAAAATGTTCTTAAAAAACCTCTTTTTTTTAAATTTCACAAAGTTATCAGATGATGTTGTTGTCATACCTTCTTCCAGTATGCTAAAATTGCACTAATTTACACAAGCTGACAAGCTGGTCCAGTGCTCTGGAAATCTTATTCAACTTGTTCATGTCCACAACACAGATTTTTCATAAAAATTCATTTTCTTCACATTTCCTAGGTCTTCAATGTACCTAAGAATTGAGGCATAATCATACAATCAGGTTTTGTTATAATATCTGCTCTCGTCATTTTAAGAAAAATAACTACATATGAATCATTCCCTTCAGCTGCCAATTTGAGATTTCATTAGCGAATTACAATATAAATATACCTGATTTAACACCTCAGTGTCCAGTGGTATGAAGTTTTATGGATGTCATCACAGCTAGGATTGTTGTGATTACATTTTTCTGAAACTAACTTCATAACCTGTCTACACCAGTAAGAGAAATCCTACATTTTGATGTTCTCCCGTATTAGCTGAGCCTGAAAATTTTAAGACACTGAGTAAGAAGTGGAAAATACGTATTTTAAAAATACATAACTTACTTTCCTTCCCATTCTTTAAAATGTTTATTTAACTTATTTAACTGTCTATGAACCTGGTATTTTTAAAGTTCTTTGTTTTTCATCAAGAAATGCCTTCCCAGAAAACAATCTATATTCATACAAGAAAAGAAAGAGAAAAAAACCACAATCCAAGTGCTTTGACATTGTCAGCTATCTGCAACTTTTGTATAGGGTAAGTTACTGAAAATTCTGTTAAACTACTTGAATTGATAAATGACACTGTTTTCTTAATAAATATCATCAATCTCCATTTCAGGCTGTCAACAGGCTGCTAAGTAAAAGTTATCTCATGCTGGGAGCAATGATGTTTGGTAGAGGCAAGTGGCCTGGGGCAACTACATGATCTTAAGTCTCTTCATGGAACAGAGAAGTGAATAACAAAAGCTTATTTAAGGGCTACATTTGTCACTTCAGTGCTCAGCAGTCCCTGTCATCATTGACAAAAGTTTCTTGATCCAATTTCTGCTCTATTAATGAGAATTAGCAGGCCCTAAAAACCTACAGTCATTTAGATGTGAGCATGTCTGTAACACCATAAAGTTAGTGTCAGTAGTGGAAGTTAATTGAATTAATTAAAAGTGGAAATTAATTGAACTCTCATATAAATAGATGTAGGTTTTCTTGGTGAAATGAAGTAACCTATTTTGCATAATGGAGTGCATTACTAAAATGAGTATTTCAGAGCTTATTCCTGATTAATGTACACAAGTTCTCTTTGTACTGTACAATTTCTACTATGCTAAGTGTGCGTTAATGAACAGGGTGGATTTTTTATTGGGTCACAAATTGGAAGAGTGCTTTTTCTTCACATTAAAATTTTATTTTTCCAAAGTCAATCACAGACTTGTTTCTGTTTGAACTTTCTCTAGAGTTTACCAGATGTTCTGTTTGGATTCCACATTACTGAATTGTGCTCACTGGAGTTCACAGATGGCCTTTCCATTGAACTAATGAAAATCTAATGAAATCCATATCTGTATTTAGCTTTTGAGAATACAGTATAATGCTTTCTGTTGCTGTTTGTCATTCATGCTTAAATCAGCAGAGCAAATGTAAGCCTCTAAGAGACATTGTGAGTTTGCAAGCAGCCAGAAAATTTTGTTTTTCTTCACTCCTTCTATATGTGTAATGTGTCCCCTGCTATTTCATGGTAGCAGATAACAGCAGTTTTGATGGTGCCTGGGTTTGCTTCTGTTTCAGTGAGAGAAATAGGAAAGCTGAAGGTCATATAAGAGGAGTGTTCAAAATCACGTCAAAAGAGTTGGTTAAACTGCAGGATTACTTGAGATGTGTAGAATTTATTTTCAGGAAGAGAATTCAGTATGGAACTGGGAAAAAAAAAAGATAAATCAGTGTCTGATAATCAATAATAGTGGACAGATAACCCGAAACACTATACTTTCTACAATCTGGTGTATGAGAACTAGACTGGTTTTGTAATACAAAGTCTAATCAAAAGCCAGTTCCAAATGATGTTCTTCAGAGGATGATACTGTTCAGTGGATGCAAGGATGGCATACAACCTGCAGTTGTACACAATTGCAAGTCTGTTGGCAATACTACATTGTGGAAAGTGGCCAGCATGAAGGAGGCCAGGGCTGCTATTCAGACAGACTTGGAAATGACAAGAACCTCGGGTAGTGGAAAAGAACTTAATACACAGTCCTGCATCTGGGATAGAGTAACAACATGCAGCAGTGCAGGCTGGGGTCTGATGGGGAAAAAAGCCACTTTGCAGAAGGTGACCTGGGTTCCTGGCAGTCAACTAGTCAAGTATTAATCAGCAGCCTGCCTTTGCAGCAACAAAAGCTAATATCATACTGGTTTATGTTAGCAAGAGTGTAGCTGGCAGTTAAGGAAAATGATTATTTGTTTCCTTCTTTTTAGCCCTTGTGAGATACATTTGAAATTGTCCAGGTTTGGACACCCCAATGCAAGAAAGACATTGACAAACCAGAGAGTCCAGGGCAAGGTTACTGTGAAGATTAGGAAGCACACAACACATGCAAAAGGATTGAAAGATCTGGGTTTCTGCTTCTTGGGAGAAGACAATGTTAATGAGGGAATCTTAATGCTGACACCATCTATCTAATAAGAGGTTATAGAGAAGGTGAGGGCAGACTCTCCTTGAAGGCACATGGCAAAATAATGAGGGACAATAGACACAAGTTGCAAATTCCAGTTAACTAGTGGGAAATAATTTTTCACAATAAAGATAGTCAAGAACTGAAATGGATCATAAAGAGGTTGTAGAACCTCCATCCTCAAAGGTAATTGCAATGCAGTTAGAGGTGACTGAACAACCTGATCCAACTAGCTAGATCTAGCATCAAAGCTGGCCCTGTTTCAGAAGTCCCTTCCTGGTCCTCTATAAATGATTCTGTGGTTCTGCTTGGATCTTGTTAATATCTTCTAGTGACACTCTCCTATTTATAAGAGGATATTAGTCATATTGAAGGAGTAATGATTAAAGTCAGTATTAATAGTTTTGCTTTCCTCTATTTTCAGAGGTACTCTGGATGCTCCTAAAGGAAGAAAGCAGTGTTTTGAAAGCAGACTAATGACTTTACATTTGAAAACAAAGATTTTTCCAATTTGGAATTCTTTTGAAAATTAATTAAGTATTCTGAAACTCTCAAATAGCCAGTAACTATCCAAGAAATTAAGATTGTGCCTCCAGCTACCATATTGAACAGAACCCATTAATTCATTTCTAAAATACTTATCAATTGCATTATCTTTTTAGTAAGTGTAATAGAAAGATTTCTGTGTAATCCTGGGATTGTGACCCAGTAACACAGAATGGTAGCTATGCTTTCTTTTCCTCTATTGCTGAAGATGGACTCTGAGCAGAAAAAACACTGTATCCTTTTCTTGTCTCAGTGTAGAAACTGGAGCATTTTTGTTCTAGGAAGATATACTAGGAACTTTTGTGACAGCTTTCCCACAAGGAACTGGGGGTTCATGAACATCTGACTCCCTAGATTCTTGGTGGGTCCTGTGACAGAATCTAGTAGTTGGGCACTTTGCAGTTCTCTGGTCCTGTGACACTCCCAGGCAGACAAAGGCAGCCAGCCTCCAGGGCATTTCAACAGCTTCCAGGCTTCAGCTCTCCTCAGCAGGTTGTCATAGAGTGAGGAGGCCTGGAGAGCACAATGACTTTCAGAAACTTGGACAAGTTCCTATAGTGGAAACAGTTTGCATTTTCCTCCCTCAAAAAAATCTTTTTTTTGCAGAAATAAATTTAAGCTTCCCAGCCAGGTGCGTATCTGTGCTGAAGTTCCATCCAGTCTTGACTAAACTTTTTATTCCTGTCACAGTGCATTCCGTAGTGGCTGTGTAGCCTGGGAAAACTCATCTGAGGCATAGATGTCTCCAGATTTTCCAAAGCAATGGGCAGTGGTTGTCCTAAAGATGGTACAGGTGTCAGAAAACTGCTTTCTTCTATTTTTTATAGAAACTGATGACTCCATAGTACATTCCTACCACACTAACTCATGGAAAGACAGAGGACCTGAGAAAAATCATTAAATAAATTAATATTACAGTTGTACTGCATCCCCTGGAGAAAACAAGTGGTTTTGGTGTTCCCCCCTCACGATAGTTTATTCAGGGGAAGTGAGTGCATTTGACTATACATAGCAGTGTCTGCACCCATTCTTTAAAATGTTTACTACTTTTATTTATACAAAGGGTAGGGTTTGGAAATGATGAGGTAGTATAATATATAGTGCAGATAATACTAAATATGATTAACATTTAAAGCATTTCAGTCTGAAAACAAGGATTACCATGATGAAGAGATAAAGATGTGCAATGCATCAATCAAATCCAAGCAACAGATTTGTTAGATCTCAACCAAGTTTAAAGAGAAACATAGACATGTGTTAGTCATACATCTTTGAATTACAGATGTGTGTTTGCACAACTCTGAGAAAACAGATGACATTTCCATAGCTAGTTGAAGAAATTAAATATATTTTTGTCTATGGGCAGGGCTCTACCTCATTTTGCCTGAAGCATGTCTGCTCTTCCTTTCAATTTATTTTTTCATGTTACGTATATAAATGACTAGGGCCAAGCCAAGCAAAGGACTCCAACAGGTTCTAGACAAATAGACATAAGAGTTTCTACACTGAAAAGCTAATTCTCTAAAAAATAGCCCAACAACATAAAATAAGGAGAGGACTGATGGACAGAACACGTGAACAGATCAGCTTTCAAACACTCAGTTTCAGTGGATTAACTAATTTGCTTTTGTTCTTTTAGTTTACATAGTAAACAAAAGGTTGTGAATGACCTTCAGAGTGCTTTGTTAGCTGGAAGATTGCGGAAGGTGTTGGAGATGAAGAAAGATGGGAAAAAGAAAATGGCACAAGGTCTGACATGCTGAGTGTGAAACTTACAGGGGCAGCAGTTCCTGCAGGTCCCTGGTGAAGATCACTGCCTGGTTCCCTATTGCAGTCTCTTTTCTGAAAGTTGTCTGACTAGGAATAGCAGAGGGATTGTATGAGACTCCAGCAAAATTTGTTCTCAGGGGCTGCAGTTGGGCCAGGGAAGATAATATTCAAGTTATTAACTATTCAAGGCCTTCCCTAAAAGCCAGAATCTTCTCAGCAACTTTGGAGGTCTATTGGCACCACCAAAATTGTAGATAGGTGATTTCAACATACACTAATGAATTACTTACTTAAACAGACTTTATCTTATCTGTAGCCTTTCCCTGAGTGATACTCACCATGTGTGGGACATTCCTTGTAGGACAGTGTGTTGTACCACTAATTTTAGGGGGGTAAACAGTAATACTAAGACCTCTGAACTTTCCAGCCATATGTAATACACCTATATATTGTCATGGGAAATAAAACAGAGTAACAAAGCAATTTGTGTTGCACTAGCAACAAATTCCTCTTCATGACCATGTTGTCAGAATTTCAGTCACAAAACATAACAATTCCTTGTAACTTGCTGCTTGTTTCTGCAGTCTTCAGTTCCCACCTTGATTTTACTCAGCCTCTCCTTTTATGTGCTTTTATTCTCAATTACGATGTCATTAACATCCAGTTGACTGTATTTAGCTGTCTTTGGCACAGAGGAACCCAAGTAATGTTAATTGCTGTTTATTCTAAAATGTATTTTCTGGGAAACTTTGCATCTGCCTACTTGCCACAGTTCTGTACACAACATCTCAGATTTCTTTACTATATCTCTTTATAGTAGTAAGATGTGTGAATGAATTACACTTGCTTGTATAGACCTGGAAAGGGTATGAAAGAATGAGGAAGAAGGTAGTACATTACCTTCCCATTTAAGCTGAAAGGAATCTGTAGACAAAATGGTTTCATCTATGTTCAGGTCCAAATAATCTGTTATTTGCTTTAAAATACACCTAGAGAGAATAATCTAAACTATACATATGCGACACTGAGCTTATAACTGGCAGTTGTAATGCAGGAAAGAGACCTCAGAGTAATCACTGACAATTATCTACAAACATCAGTTCAAAATGCAAAAGCAGACAAAAAAAAAAAAGCCAATAAAGAACCTGTCATATCAAGAGGACCATTGAGGGGAAATAAATAAATAAATAAACTCAAACAAAACCAAAACCAACGAAGCAAAAAACTCAACCAAACAAAAAACAACCAACCAAACAAAAAACCCCAAATCAAACAAACAAAAAAAAAAACCCCAACCAACATTAAAATAAACCCACATCAATAGAAAACCTCATCTCAAATAAGATAAAACCGTTGTGTGCTCACACCTTCAGTGTTGTTTGTGGTTCTGGTTCCCGACCTCCGACCATTCCCATACTCAGGAGGTACCCTTTGCCTGGGTCTGAGGCTGCCTGAGCTGCTGTAGGAGATCATGGAAGCAGACAGTGTCAGAAGGTTCAAAAAATAAATGAGTAGATTTTTGGGTGTCAGACTGAGAGATACAAATGGCAATGCGATATCCTCATCATTGCTAATCCAGTGGCAGTGGATGCTGAGGACTGCCATAGGGTGCACCAGAGACAGTAGCCAAGCTTGTGGGCTTCCCTGATGACAGACAGAACAGTTCCTTCAATGGGTCATTGGTTTGTCTCTGTCAGGCATTTTTGTGCTCTTGAAAAGACACATAGTGGTATCATATCCAGTCCAGAAACTCCAGTAAATCTGGAAGAATCTTATTTCAGAACAGCTGATGATTGAGGTCTTACCTTTGTCATTCAATCCTATCCTTGACATTGTGGGTTCAGGAGTGACTGCTGTCTGCCATTAGTCCACCATTGCCTCAGCATTGAAGCTGTTCAGCTTCAACAGCTTCACTGCTTCATGCTGGCTTCTTTATTCAGATGTGCTCAGTAATCCACAACAGAGTCAGACTCCCAGCTCCAGCATGGCCGTGAACTGACCATTTAGCGAGGAGCTACGTTAATGACATCTGTCACTTCTGTGCTGTTTCTGAGAGCAGAAGCAGGTGATGCCTCATGGGAATGGACACTCTGGTTTGTTGTTTCTTTATACCTCTTGCTGACATCACTCCTGGAGAAGTGCATTGCAATGAGTACCTGTCCTGAACAGTGACTTTGTCTTTCTTTAATCTCCTGGATGAGTGCCAACTCTGCCTTCCTCTTTACCATATAGACTGTAAGACTGAAGGACCAGAAAAAGAAAATCCTTTGCTTCTCTTCTTCTCAGAAAAGGAACAAACACCCTAAGAGTAATGAGGCATGCTTATATACATTCACAGCAGAAGTGTGTCACCCCAGAACTTATTAAGTGTTGCTGATTTAATGCCATCTCTCTACTTTAATTGCAACGTTTTTTTTCTGTATGTATAATTTGTTCATGGCCGTTATATGAACATGAAAATGGAGACAATCACCATCAGAAAACATTTCCAATTTCATCATTTAATCAACGTCTATTGCCAAACATTTAAAAGCATTTGGACTACCTTCTCCTTTTGTTTTTTTCTTCCTTCAAAAAATCAGCTGTGATATTTTCCACATAAAGCAGCAGCAGAGTGGAAGCATTGCCTGTGGTTAATCTCCTGTTCTTGGTTGACATGTATGCTGGCCCCCAGCTCACTTGGAGCCAGCTTTCTGGCTGGGCTAATGGGATTTCCAGACCTGTCTCCTCTTCTTACGGTCACCGTTCCTTACACACCCTCAGAGCTCCCAGAAAGTAAGTATGTCAGAGAAGGGATTGCCCTTCAGAAAATCTTATCAGAAAAGGATTTTAAGGAGGAAGATGAATCTGTACTTTCCTGATCTTTAAAGGAAGGCACTGACCTCATAATCTGCAGGACTCTCCTTTCTCAGCTCAAGCACAAGACATTGGTCTCAGTTTTAGCACTGAAGATGTCATTTAATAGTAGCTTGGGCAGTGCAACCAAATGAACTCTAGAACACATTTTCCTATGACATATTTGGACTTTGAAACTATGCATATTGAGAAATCAGGCTGACCACATGCCAATGCGCTATTGTGCAGATTTGCAGCCAGATATTCAAAATTACAGGTTTGTGAGTATTTGTGAGAGTATGAGAAACAGACAGCAGCAGTACTGATTGTCTATATTGCTTTCAAAACTTTTCATTAAGTGAGTTGAAAAGAGTTCTATGTTCTGGAATTACTCTACTGTCTCTTTTAACATACTAAATAACCTATTCCTGGTATTTAAAGACAGACATTATTGGTCATTAAATGATAAAACAAACTGCAAAATCTGAAGCTCCTATACTTACACCGAATTCAAGGGACAATTTACATTTCTACCAGTGGTACAAATATGTCTTAGATTGTATTCCTTTATGTCTCCTAAAGATTTGAAAGCTGTCTTCACTTGTAATGCAGCCTTTTGGTGACAACTGCTGTTTTATTCCTTCAGCAGCTATGGGTTCTTAAAGCATAGCTGAATGTCACCATGAATTGTATTTACACACCAACACAAAGGAAACAAACAAATCCCTGCAACTACTTTAGTCAAGATTGTGTCATGATCTTCTAGAAACACATATTATGGATTTCCAGAAATAGTAGACTGAGACTCAAAGTCATGAATTATCTTGTTATGGCAAAAGAACTAAATGCTTTATGAACATGTTACTTTCATAGACATGTAGCAAAGCAGACGTGATAAAAAAGCCTAGAGGTATTTTTACCCTGCAAAGTTCCTTGATAATGGGCTGAGAGTCTACTTGCATAATTTTTCATGTTAACATCACCATAAGTTATAGCTGACACTTCTACTGCAGTCTGTGCTGTTTTAACCTACATGCATTAAATACTGCCATGATATCAAAAAGGCCCACATTTTCTTGCTAATGGCTTGTGCTCAACTTAGCTTCCCGATAACTTGTTAACTCTGCAGGGTTTCTTTCTGTAATTTTCCAGTGACAAATGCTAATAAAGAAATATGCTCCCAGTTGTGCTCATTGTTATTTGATTAGATCATTAGAATTAAAATACTGAGATCTTTCAGAAAGAATGGGGAAAAAAAAGTGATCATTAAATACCCTTTAGTAACATTAAATAAGAGGAAGCACTAACATGATAAATCATATATAGATAAAACTTACTTGCCATTTTGAAGTTTTTTTTGTCTTTTAAAGATTATTTCACTTTTTTAAGGTGATAGACACCTGATAACAGCTCCTTGTCTCTATAATATTAAAGAGCTCATCTGAAGAAGGGTGGGCTCCTCAAATCAAGTAAGGGGACATTTTTGCCCATCAACAAATTTGTACAAGGGATATTTCACTGCATAAACTGTGGCCATATCAAATTTTGGGGAGAAACTAGGAAAAAGTATTTGACTAAGTTTTTCTAGAATGTCTTAGAAATCAGATCTACCTTACCTCTATCTTAGGTCTATCTTTATATATCTTATAGTCATTCATGGGCACTCATTTTCAATGGCTGCTCCACATTATTGTGTGTATACTTATTCATGAATTTTCAACATATGTAAACAAAACTGTATTATTTTATTCTGAATCTTCTCTGCACTCTTTTTACATATTTGGATCTCTTCTGAAGTCCCAGTCTTTAAAACTGAAAAATATTTTCCAACTGAGGTCATACCAGCTCTGAGGATAGCCAAATATTAATTTCTCTCTCTCATATGTGATAGTCTTATGTATTTGCCCTTTTTTTGGAGTAGGATAAGATTTCTGATATGTTGAAATCAAACATTTATTTTCATACACATACATATAATTAGTCTCATGTTAGACAAGAAAGGTAAATTTCCTTGTTTGTGTGGTGCTGATGACAGTATTGATAAATTGTGCAGAAAGGACTGCACTTTGTAGAGCGTAGATAGTTGTCCTGGTTTGAGTGAAAACAGAATTAATTCTGTTCAGTGATTTTACTTTTCAGCTCAGTACTTCTAACTCACTGCACTGTCTGAAGTCAGTACCCTGTTTTCACAGGCAGCATCTGCTGCTAGCAGTGATAACACCCCATGTTTAGAGTTACTACCAAGGATTGGTGTGCAGACCAAGGCCACTGCT
>JAAGNO010011071.1:68786-97874 GCA_033439905.1 Ceryle rudis | reverse complement strand
ACACACTCTTCTTAATGCACCCCAGGATACCATTGGCCTTCCTGGCCACAAGGGCACATTGCTGTTCCATGGAGAACCTGTTGTCTACCAGGACTCCTATGTGCTCTCAACACCTGTAAGCCATCAAATACAGCATCTCTGTATAAAAGGATTACTTTGAAATAATGTACATGTCATATCATTTATGTCTTAGAAACTGGATTTAAATATGCCCTAAAATTTATGAAGAATTGTTAAAGTGAGAATGTTGCTGAGGTGTTTTATGACTGTAATATTCATTGTTCACATACTAAAGAAGATAAATACTATAAACAAGTACAATGAGTAATTTTTTTATCAAGGTGCAGATGTTCATTGTGGTTTGCATTTCTACCCCTGAGAAATTCTAAAAGCTATCAAATATTCCATTCCTGGCACTTATGAAGATAATCTGCTTCAGAAAAAGTCAGCATTGTTTTACAGCTTGTCTTGTACTCTGGCACAAAGAATACACTTTCCTACAGGAAGGATTTCCAGGTTTAAGAATCCAAGGAATGCATGTGGTCCTCACAGAATTATTATGTTTACAACATTGAATCTGTCTTAGAGAGATTAACAGCATGTGAATTCTCTCACAGGGAAATCACAGAGTGTTGTGATAATATACCCATTTTTTTTTTTCCTTTCAAATTATCTGTTAAAGGATTCTAAATTTGTTTCATATAAAGATAATTCTGATTATAACAAGACTCCTATGGATACCCTGTGCAAGCTCCATTTATGATGGACTGCATATTCTTTAAGCAGCACTGATATTGTAAGCTATATATGCTCTGCATTTAACAGGCCTGCCAGTGTTTGAAAGTTGCTTTAACAGGTCTCACTTCAGGGGAACACATCAAGTATGAAATTGCACATCTGGACAGAGCCAGAACTCCTGGAAAGTACTTCCAAACAGCTGAAGTAAATCTGAAGTTTTTGATAGTCATAGTCTAAATGTGATCTGACATATGACTTATTTAATCCAGGTCATAGAAAATGTAAAGCTCGCCTTAGTTTAGGCTTGATAACTGAGACTAACCTCTTCCCTGATCCAGTTTTTATGGAAATATTTTTGTTCATATTGGAAACTTTTTTGTTTAACTCTTCTCTTTTTTCTTGTCACTTTTTCATGTCTGAGTGTCCTACTTTCCTGAAAGGTGGATATAGCCACAATCACTCTCCGACAAAAGCCGTCCTTAAGCTTTTCCTCTCGAGAACATTTGCAACCATCTTGAACCTACTGGGGGAATCTGGGTTAAAAAAAAAAAAATAGTCTTTGACTAAGAAACAACAACAAAGATAAAAAAAGTCTCGTTCTACAAAATGATGCTAAAAAAAGACTAAAAACTAAGTCCGCAGTACCTCAACCAGACTGAAGGTCAGCTTTTCCTTTGCTGCTTGACTTTTGTATCACTGAGTACAAACAGCAGTGTTGGATGCCTAAATATTTTCCACAAAGAACATATGCATTTTTAAGTAAATTTGAAAGAAACAGTGTATGTTGGCTCAAACTAAATACAGTTCTGCCAGAATTCCTTTCCTCTGTGAGGCATGTCATGTCCCTGGAAGCTCAAAAGTGCCAGTTTAGCAAAGTTCAGTGTCATGAACATTTTTGTTATGCTCAGTGATCGTCTTGCTAATCACTGGTTAAGACACTGATGTTTGTCATCATAAAAAGCCAAAATCAATCCTCACACAATGTAGCACATTTAAGACAGACCTTGACCTGAAAATGTTTCTGCATTTTCACTTTATCTAAAGAATATGAATGTGCAAAAACCTATGAAAGTTAAAGATATTTTAACCAAATATTTGGGTTGGACTTAAACCTCATTTCTTATATTTGTTACACTATTCTTTACAATTTCCTTTGAACATTCCCAGCTAGTAATGAACTAAAAATAGCCTTCCACCATTCTGTAATTATTCTTTTTTTTTTTTTTTTTTCCTGACAGTTTTCCTTTTTTTCACTTGTTTTACCTTCCCTGTTGTACACATGGCCAAAACACTCAAAACAGTCTCCTGGTCTGCTAGTCATTCGGTGACATGAGAGTATCTGGGTAACCATATGTACTCTTTCAAATTGTCAAGTGTTTACTTCTTTTAGAAATTGACATGGGAAGATCATAGGTAGGAGTCCAACACCAGCCAGAATAAACAGAAAGTAAATAAGTAGCCTCATACAATCTAGAAATGGGTTGAATGGGGTCTTCCAATCCAAGCCTCAATTGCAATGAGGAGCATTTATACCTTTGTCAGTCCTGATAGCAGTTTGTTTAACTTACTCTTTAGAAGCCCCGGAAATACAGATATTCCCCAGTTTCTCAAGCTCTCCAAAGTGTACTTCTACTCCTTATGGTAAGAAATTGCCCCAGTATTTAAACTGATTTTCCCTGTTGCAGTTTATCTTGTCTACTGTGGGCCTGGGCATACTGTTCTATCTGTTTTTCTCAAATTTTATGTATTTAAAATTGTTATTAAATACTTCCTCTACTTCATCTTTCATCCTTTGTATATCAAGCAGCTTTCTAGACATTTTTTTTCTTTTTCCCTTGCTTTTCTCTACACTCTCTCTAGCTGATCTACGCTTACGTATACTGCAAAGCTTACTAAATGCTAGATACAGCTGAGGCCTTAGTGATGTTATTATACAGAAGTTTATTTCATGTTTCTTGTAAGCTATACTACAAAATATCCTAGAATATTGTTGTGAGACACAGTTCAGTCATGTTCAGACTGAGCCCTACTCTAACTGTCAAATTTGCTGAAGAGAAGCTACTTGAGTAATTGTTTCCCTGTCATATTAGGATTATTTTTGCCTAAATTATTGCCTTGCACTTGTCATACAGAACTGTATCCTGAGTAGATTATTATCTGTTATTTTAGACTCCACATTTTGTCTTTGCTTTTTAAGGGTATATGTAAGACTAAAGCAAGTATGATTCTGAGTTATTAACAAGTCAGTGACTTCTGTGACTGACTGAAAAGACCTCAAGGATTGAAATATTTATTACCAAGTCTTGCAGTTTGAGGGGTTAGTTCTATTTTAGCTTACCCAAAAGTGAAAGTGTCATAATTTGCCCTGATTTTTAACTTTCTGCCTATAGTTAAGAAACATTGGTCTACTCTTTCAAAGTTGGATGTTGCCCCTAAACTTTGATGTTAATTGCTCTATGATAAAGTACTGTTGTGATCTCTCTGAAGGGTTATACTTAAATTCTGTTTATAATCTAAATTTAGGATGGATTTTTGTTAGGTAGAGTCTTTTATCTTGTGCTTGCACCAAGACCTCTGACTTCCACCAACAGTTTTTTTGGTCTCTATTTGGAATTTAAAGTAAAACCATTTGAAGGATTATGATAGTTGTGGGCAGTTGCTAAAAGTTAACAGGAATGTTTCATTTATTTTGAAAAAATTTTGTCCATTTTCACTAGTCTAGGAAGATTATTGTGGAATTACTTGTGAAAATGCCCATTTATCTGCTGCCTAGAACAGAAGCATTAAAGTTACATTTTATAAAGATATCCTTTCACTGTCCTCCAGAGACAGAAAGAACACCTCCTATAACTTATTTTATTATATAAATTTATTATATACATGGGAAAATGTATTGAAAAACTGTATTTATATACTTCCAAATCAATAACCTCTTTCAGAATAATGTGCTGTGCTGTACATAATACCATGGCTTTTAAAGATTAATATTTAGTAATTTATTGCTATCATCATATTATCACACACTTTATTTTTGTCAACTGCAAAATGATGCTTTATTCAGCAATGTGATACCCTAGGACTTGTTACTTGGGATATTGATCACTGTTCAAGTCTTTCACATTAATCTTCTCTGTTAAAAGTCCAGACTTTGGTGAGATTAATATGTACCACCACAAACTACTGAAAAGTGGCAATAACCACTAGCTCCTAGAAATGGGATGTAGTTCAAAATCTTAAAGGTTCTTCATTACAACTTATCTTGATCAAGCCTGAGTTTCTTTGTTCTGTTTTTATTATTTGCTCACAAGATAAAAATGCTTACATAGACCTCCAAGACAACCTAGAATCTAAACGAATATGTTGGTATTTCCTTTTCTGTTAAATACTTACTTGAGATTCTCATGCATATTATGACAAAACACAAACAGATCAGTTACAATAAGAGAATCTTGCTTCCAGATTCTAACAAGGACCAGCAAAGGGAACTGCTAAATCATATGGCCATAAAGTAACTCCAACAAATGTTAGTCTGTGTGCAGTGTGTTTATGTGAAATTCATTGGGAACTGGACACAGAAGCAACAGCAGCAAGCTTATCTTTGTCTATATTCTGTCCTAGCTGGCCCAATACACACACAAAAGCTCAGTTCCAGATCTCCTTGCAAAATCTGATGTCGCACATTCTCTGGAATGAGAGAAATCAATAGAGGGGTTTTGTTTGCAGCTGGTAAGTGCTTTTCTTTCACCAAATAATGAGTAAGAGCAAAGGAGATTCACTTTCCAAAAGGAACATATTTGCCGTTTTCAGAAAATACCTCATGAGGTTCATAATGTAATATTTTTTTCGTAAGGAAGACCAATCTCTGAAACAAATGAGTTCAGCTTATTTGACTGAAAATTAACCAAGACCCTAAAAAAGGAACAACAGAAACAAAAGCTCATTTGTGGGGGGGCAGGAGCTAGTAGGAAGAGGCTTCCCATTTTCCACTCTTGCTCTGGTGTGTTGCAAACTATCAACTGCTAAGTGCTGAACAACTGAAAACACGTGTACAAGTTGGAAAAGAAGATGGGAGTGTCCTGAAGAGGTTTTCAACACATGCTTATGATTCCATCACATACACAAGCTTGTAAAAGTGGAACCATATAAAAGGGTAAACTATAATTACAGTTGATGTTGCCTGAGACTAGTGAAGAGCCAGGATGATGTTTCAGATGGTTTGTTTATCTCTGCCTAATAGGGTTATAAGTCTTTGACATTTCAACAGATATTTTCCACCATGGCAGGGATGAGTTAGCGGGCATTCCATGTTGTTTCTTAGCATGATGCTCCTGTCTCGCATCTATTTCAGTGTAACAAACCATTCTACTAGGTGCTGCTTAAATGAGAATTGTTCATAAACACACAAAGAGTGGAAAAAAAAAAAAAAGAAAAAAAAAATCTGATTTTCAGCTAAGCACATGTTGAAGTTGGACCAGCTATTTGGAGTCTTAATAAACTGGAGTGAGATGAAATTCCTGTAAACAGTGTATATACTTCCTATATATTTCAGGGCCCAGGAAGAGAAGATATTAATGCTGGTATTTCCACTCACTACAAGGCCTTTTGAGAATTCTTCTTGCTATATAGCAGCTTGCTATGCTTGTACATATTAAAAGGTTGGAAACTTCTATTGCTTGCCAGACAAAACTTTTGGAGAAGGTACTGGAAATTAGTTTGGAACGCATTTTGAGGCCTGGAAATAACTACAGATTTTAATTGCCAGGTATATATATATTTTAAAAGGAAAATAGGAAGAAAAACCTACCTTTCATAACTCTACATGATTCATTAATAAAAGAACAGTTGTTTCAGAGGTTTATTTAAAACTTCTTTCTTTAGACATCTAGCAGATGTCTAGCTTAAGAGATAGGGCTCCCTCTGTGGTCAACATAGAGAAATATACCTCTGCAAAGATAACTGCTAGAATCAGTTATTTATAGCCTAACTTTGATGCTCTTCCTTGTCATTTTCAGACACCAGTCTTTCTCTATTGACAATAGAGGTAGCTGATTTTGAGTATCTGACAGTTTTTTCTCCACCTGTGTGGACCATAACAAAGAGCAGTGTTGTCAGGAACAGGAGGACATCAGTTATATGATGGCCATGATATACCTTAAGGTAATGCCACCATGAGTAGACCACCCTGTATTTTTACCCTTTTGTTCCTTGTGCTTCAAGGCAAGTGGCATCTACCATACATAGAGGCCATGTAGAGGAAACAGGGAAGAATCAAATATGTTCCATATTTTGTTTCTTCTCCACTAATTTAAACATTTGAAAAACAATTCATGCTTCATGGTGTTTCCAGACATTTTCTGATTCATATTAATAGCACTTGTTTTAGTAATTGAATAGTATTTCCTACAGAAATTGCAGAAAAGAAATGTCTAAAAATCCAACTGCACATTAAGTAATTTGGTAGACAGCAGTTTTGATGGCGGAAGCAAGTAAAGAATGTCCAATTCTGGAAAAAAAAAAACAAAACCATTGAAAAGCCCCAGTAATATCCACTGACATAGATGGTGGACACACGCTGTACTACACAAGTTACTTGTACTACTTGATTTAAGGTACTATTTCATCTCTGCATTTAGAAATGTAGTTATAATGTTCATTACAGAACCGTGAAATGATCTTTCAAGTTGTCTGTGATACTACTTAGGCACAGGCCCAAAAACCAGATTGTCTAATCTGCTAAAAGTATGAGCTGAGAGTTGTATCATGCTTGTAGGAAAGGGCATAGACATCACCTTTGTGTGCCCCATTTTTTAAAGGGACTCATAAAGCATCTTGACACGTTGTGTTGATGGCAACCTGACACCTAGACTGATTATGGGCATCGGACTTTAAATCACTAAGGTGAAAATGGAGGTTACATTTTCTAAAGCACTTACAAGTTAATTTCAAGAAACTCAGCAAGCAGCATTTCAGCTTGAGCCCATAGATCTTTCTGTCTCTATTTACTTTTCCTGATCCAGATTCTGACCCATTTAAGCCTTGATATATATCTAATTTTACAAATATCTTGAAGAATTCTGTAAAGAACTTCCCAGATTAAGATAGCATTAAAAAGCAATAAAGCAATAAAAGCAATAAAGACAATAAAATGTGACCCCATGGTTAATAAAACTATTCTGCCAAGGACACAGTAGTTTCTCCTAGTAAAATATGAGGGTATAAAAGCAATTGTTACAAATCCTTTTTCACCATATTGTCTCATGTCAGATAATTTAATTATATTCATAACAAATAAAACTGTAAGAACTAAATATGAATTCAAGGTTATTGAGTACAGCCTGATGAATTCCAAGGATTTAGTATATAAATATAATATTTCTATTACATTTGACTATCCCTGTTGAGGAAAGGAAAGAAAAAAAACAGCTGAAACATTGCAAGGCAATCTTTATTTGGAATGAAAATGGATTACATAGCAGAGAAAAAATGTGTATAGACACCAGAGGTCAGTGAAACCTATCTTGTCAGCAGGGATTGAGATGAAGAGTAGGACAAAGGCGCAACTTTAACCAGAGTCTGAAATTCATTATATTTCCAAATGTAAATTCCAACACACATAGGGAATTTGATCTCTGAGTGTATATGATATTTCATATTTACACACACCCCCCACCCCCAAGTCATCCATTATTTTTGAATGCTTTCTTTGCTTGATTTTGACCTTTTCCATCACAATGATGTTCATTTGATCTACACATGTGTTACATAGGAATTAACAACATATCCTCTAATAATGCTGTTAAGAAACAGTGTTATATCTTAGCCTGCATGTCATTAAAAGAATGGAACACAGTATTTATATTTTTATTGCTACGTAGAGGAGGCGATTTACAAATTCTGTAGTGCTCTTTATCACACAGCTATGTTTCATGAACAATTATATCCTGTCTGGTTAAAAAATTACCACAAAGCAGATCAAAGCCACAGAGACTGGAACGTCATCCTTGCTCAGAATAGTGAAGAAGTTTTCTAAGGTATTATGCAAAGCTCTTAATGCTCTGTTCTTTCTTCTCCAGCTACCATCCCCCTTTCTACTGGACTCTATTTCTTTCCCACTCCTCTTTTTACAAGATTCCTTACGGGAAAAACAAATCAAAGAGCTTTTAATTTGAATCTAGCTTTAAAAGCTCCAAAGCCTAAGTGAATCCGAGATCAGATAAAGTTAATAAAATTCAGCTCTAGCAGGAATCATTTCTGATAGTTCTCATTTAAGTTTCTCCATGGTTTCCTACTTAGGAATACAGCTGTCATCTTTCATCTTCTCTTTTTATCTACACTGCTCTTTCACTTATCTTTAGATGATGCAAATTACTGTAGGTCCACTGAAAGCAAACTCAGTTGTACTAATTTAGAGCAGCTGAGATATTTTTCTGTCCTCTGATACGTACTTATTTGGCAATAAGAAGTCTTTAAGTTGCCACTTTATATTTCTTGGTGCTTAGACATTTGCTCCATACTAATTTTGCCAAATTGATTTTATTTTTCATTCAAGATTGCTTTTAACTTTCCTACAACCCAAAGATACACTCCCTTTCCTCTTCTGCTTTTCTCTGATGAACATTTTCTTTTGGAACATCCTGTAACTCTATAACGCAGCCTCTTCCTTTGGGAGGAATCAGGCCTCTGTAATAGTTATTATGTCCTAACTTTCATTTGTCATGCTTGTGTCCACCATTGAGCTTCTTTGTCTGTTTGCACTTAGTTAGAAACACTTAATTTATTTTCCAGTTTCCTCAAAAAATAATAATGAATGAGATTTTATTATTTTCCTTGGTTTTACTCTGAATTCCTTCATGTATTCTCTGTAATTGAAATATTATAGATATTTGCTCAAACCAGCTATCTCCATCTCCATGTTAAAATACAATCATTTTCCTCTCTTTTCACTAGAAAGAATTACCTCTGACTTAATTGCTTAAATTTTCTTTATCCTTCTTTTCTCTCATCCTCATGTGTGTAAGTAGGTTCATTATCTGCAGCTTTGCTCAGTAAGAATATTCTTATTCTCAAAATGTTATGGGCTAAATGTAATATACCGTATATAGGAAGCTACTAATCTATTAGTAGTCCAACTCAATCTTTAACAGTCAGATAATCAAAATTCTTTCTTAATACAAAAAGTCTTTTAATAATGCAGTTTAAGTTTTTGCACAAAACCATCTCAGCATCTACCTCTTTCTTATGGTTTTATATTTAACCTTCCAGTATCAATCTGGGTCCTAATCTTGACAGTTTCTGTCTTCCTCAGAAAAAAAAAAAGATGTGGTGTTTACAACAAGTTGTCAACACCCCACAGTCTTCTCCAGAAACATGATGGTTATTATGAGGATTTTTTCTCATGACATGCACAATGTTGATAGTGGTGCTGTTTTTATCTTTATTTTGGGGGGTTCACTTCTGTTTATTTCATAATTTTTTAAGACAGTATGCTCCCATGTTCTTTCTTTTTATTGGTTACCAATTACACAGTTCTTCTTCTGTTGTCCTTCCTATCTCTAACATCTATTTTTCTTTTCTTTTTCTGACTTACAAGGTTGCACTCCTGTAATGGCTATTGATTCACAGATTTGATTTATGTCACTGCAGGAGTGCAACCTTTTGAGTCAGAAAAAGATTTTGCAGATCTCTTGGGAGATCTGATGTCACCTTGAGCCCGTGCTCTTCTGCACTGCATTTTATCCTAGTCATATACAGTTTATTACATACAGACTAACTACCTGTCATCTGTGTAAACTGAAACTAAACTGCATCAACCTTAGACATTGTTTACCTGACTGCTAGACTGTTGCTGCAACAAGTAAAACAAGCTAATATCAGTTTAGGCCAAGAAAAGCAAAGGTAGATCCAGAGACCTGTATTGTCAAGCTAGTATGAAAGCCAGAGTAAGGACATTGAATTTTGACTTCTTGGGAAAAAGAATTGTTTATAAAAAATCATCAGCTTTATTCAGCAATTACCTGAATTTGCAGGCTAAAATGAATAATTTTGCAGCTGATAGAACAACCTAATGAAAGCCAGTCATAGAGAAAAATTTTTAAAAATTATGTTTCTTTGCATCATTGTACAGGAACATCTGTTTAGACCATGTTGCCACTGGGGAACACAAAACTACATGCGCAAAAGCCCCTTTGTGATAGGGTGGATTAGAAGATGGAAAGAAAATCCAGTACTTTCCTCTTATAAAACCAGAATTTATCTGTTCTGTGATGCCAGGAAAATGGCTCATGAAACCAAAAGGCCTTGAAAAGGGTACTAAGGACTTGAATAGCTCCAATATGTTTGGTATACTGGCAGCAAAATGCCTTTTCCACCAGAACTTCTGCCACAGATCACCACGCTTCTTTAGAAATATGGGCTGCTTGAAGCCACATGAAAGCAGGTTTGAATTCCCGTGGAGAACTTTAAGCATCAGAGAACAAATGAAGCAACAATAAATTATTACTATCTTATGTGAAAGGGTAGGAAGTATAGGTCAAGAGCACCACTTTTTTTCTCTGCTTAGTGACCACAAATCAATTTCCTGGCACTACTCGATGAAGAATTGAAATTCCACTCTTCAGAAACAGGCCTTGGTCCGCAACCAATTACCATACACACTTCAAGTCAGATTTATATTCTTTGCTGGTGAATCTTTCTATACCTCATAACACTGAAGCAGGAAGTTCTCAAAGTTCTGCAAGGTATTAGATTCACCTCTGTGACAAATGTTTAGCTTCCTTTAATGACAAAGTTACCCAGAAACTGCAAGTAAGCTTAAAATAAAATGCTGTGGAAAGCATCTTTATACCTTCAGAAATCTATTAATTGAGTCAGTCTAACTTTAGCTACTGAGGCAGTGAACTTTACTAAATCATCTTCACTGTTTGTTCTTCATTCCCTCTAGAGCTATTAGCAGCAAAAGTGAGGTTTAATTATGGTGCCACTTTGGCTGCAATAGCATTCTTGATCTCAAATCTATATGAAATTTATAGAAAATCAATGGCAGTTGGAACATTGGGATTAGATTTTATATTTATACTACTATACAGAAGAAGGTTTGGTTTCAACTTCAGGAAAACACATATCTAATTAAGGATGACATTTACATACATCAGCTGAAAGGGGTTTTAATATCTGGGACCAGCAGTTTCCTAACAGAAACCCACAGTAGGCAGGATGGAAAAATACTTTCCGACTGTTATTCTGTAGTGTTACTGCCATGGGAGTACAAAACAGGTAAGCAAAAGGGGTGAAACAACTCCAGGTTTCACCTGCTGCTGCTGTCTAGGAAGAGCTAGCAACTCCAAGATGAGGGAGTAAAGGGGAAACAACAGGTGGAAGGAGGATAATGTTAGCTCACTCGTTTTGGGTCATTTTGTCTGATTGTCTTTAACTTGATGCATAGACTTTATAAGCAAGATGTATGCACTTTGAAATTATAAAGCAATTTTTAATTGATTATCAAAAACAAACAAACAAACAAACAAATAGTATTTGATGAGCTGTTTTACTATGTATCCGTGTGCTCAACTCTCCAATACAGCACTCAGAAAGGCTTTGCTGATTAGGTAGGAGGGGAAGGTTGGACCTTGTGGCTTCTGGGGACACGTTCTCCATCCTGTTCAGCTGACATAGTCCCCCAGCTCCAACAGCACTGGTGACTCTGATAACTCAGCCCCAAACATCCTAACTTCAAGCAGACTCCTTTATTTTCTCCATTAGGATTATATACACTTACAAGTTGATATTTTTCCTCTTGAAACCTTGAGCTACTAATGAACTTGACTCAACAATCCTACCTCTACCTTTCTTCTCTTTTTACAGGCCCTTTCACAGCTCTTTCTCCTGACTGAGGAATTTTTTCTGCAGTCTGAACCCAGGTGACACTACTGGGACTGGTTGATGCCTGGCATCCTCAGCTGGCAAAAGAAGCAGCTTGCAGTAGGGCTTGTGGAAGCACTTACACTGAGAGAATAAGGTGCAAGAGGAGAATGTATACTGAGCCTCAAATATTTCCTGTCAGATCTATGTGAACTCGGTAAGAATTTGAAAATAGCATGCTCAAAAGCAAATAAAAATACCTAAATCAAAAAGTAAATCACTGATTCTACTGAGAAGTCTGCATTAAGTGCTTCACTGTATACTGCAAGAAACTAGGTAGATTGCAGCCAAGCTGTACACAGTGGGACTTTTTTAGTTGTAGCACTTCACAAGTGTTTATAAACTTTCATATTTGCATCATTCTATCTTCATGAGTAAACACATGCATGACAATCTTCTTTACAGTGATCTCAGGTAGGCATATATACACTTCAAATATAACACAGTTTAAAAAAATTTGTGTAGTAGGCAGAAAGTAATGATGATTGTTTATTTCATTCCAAAAGTTTTGACTACCCTGATTGCAACTTGTGTGATGCTTGACAGATTGAAAGTCTGCTACACACTGAAAATAGTTCGACTAATGTGTCTCTCCTTTTTAGGCTCAAACAGGTGGAAGGGTTTTTTTTTAAAGTCATATTCTGTCTCTTTTATTCTTTTTCGTTCCTTTCCAAAATTATTTGACAAGAAATGCCTGAACATATTTCAACTCACATATTATATTCGTAAGATGTTTATCTGAATAAATTCGGGTCGTTACGTAGTACTTTACTGTTACCCTTAGCTCTGTGATCAACAGAAAGCTGTTGAAGGATGGGTAATCCACAGATTCATGCAAGGTTCAGAATGCTTGTGAAAAGGAAGAAGTGAAAGGTTTTTTTACCTTCTATGAAAGTTTTTCTATGAGTCAAAGTGACTATTTAAATTTTTTGTTCATTACCTTTCACATGAGGAAGGAACTGTCCTTTTCCACATAAATACATATCCTATTCCAGAAAACACCTAGACTTATTTATTGAAGAACGATGGCATCCATGAGGTAGTATCTTTTCTAAGCAGAATTTACATTTAATTTTACATTGCTCTATTCCATCAACACATGTGCCTTTGAGGAAATTCAATCCCTTTGCAGAATGATACATAACTTTTCTAGTATCTTATTTAATTCTACAGTATCTTAAATCCCTTGAATTAAATTGCTTCTATTTTTTGCATACTGATGTGATCACTGATGTCTATCTTTCTCTACTATCTCGTCTACCAAAAAGAAGAGAATGTAAATTTCCTCTAGTTCTCCCTCTGACAGCATTTTGAATTAGGAAAAGAAAAGAAAAAGTACCTCATAAGAAAATTGTTCTCATTCCTGTAGAAGTGTACATATGTTGCCCCAAAACACTGGGTCATTGCAATCACTTTAATTAAAGAAAGATGCTCTCTGAAAAATACCTTTGAACAGTACTTCATTCTTTATTTGCTGAACAAAACAAAATTGTTTCTGAGTCCCAGACCCAAAGAATTAAGCCCATATTATTTCTGTTTATAAATTAGGCATAACGATTCTCAGACAGTAAACCTTCTGATGTTAAAAGGCAGAAACATGCACACGTTAGTCTGCTCCAGCTACTGCTGCTCACTATTGGCTCCACAGCTGCTGACTACTGAATACTCAATTTTATTGCAAAATATGAAGTGCTTTATATTGAAAAACTCATAAAGGATCACATTTATGTAATTTTTCTGACTATGTTGAAATGTAGTGTCAGGAGTAATATCTCTTCTTTCCTCAGTAGCTTTCAATCTTCCCTCTCTTCACACACTGTACAATAAACCAGTACTTTGCTAATGTGCTTTAAAATAACAGAAATAAGGATGTCACAGCTTTAAATTTTAAATATATTATTTTATAGATAAATCCAAAATTTTTCCAATCAGTGATAATTCAGTGACATCAGAAATTTGTAATTATATGTTACAATTTCCAGAATGTTTATGTTCCCATCTTAATTTCTATGCAGTTACTAGCTCAATATTGCATGATAGTTTGCTTTATTCCTTACAGAATTATGTTCCTTGTTTTCTCTCCAGTGTAGCACTAAGAAGTGTTTGGTCCTGGTCAGTTGAATGAGCTGTTTCCTCTCTTGTAGGCCATGCCAGTATTTTTAGCTGAGAAGGCAGTGCTGCTTGAGAAGGTCACAGACTTAAGGGAGGGGAAGAAAAGATTCATCCCTTCCAGCTTCTCACCACAGCCTTCAGCACGGTTTTTGCAATGCCACCATTGCCACTCACCTTTAGAAGCAGCTAGTGCCCAGATAACATACTGTGTCTGGCATTCATATGCCACTCTTTCTATTGCTAATTTGCGTGGTGAATATATATATATAAGCACAAATGTAACTTGTTGGGAACTTTTTGGAAATCTGCAAACCCTTATTAAATCTCAGTTAAGGAGAAATGGAAATAGACAACTGTTCTTTCACGTGAATATAAGTAGGTATCAGGGCTCCTACACACACACTGTGTCCAAGACAGGAAGTACTACCAACAGGTAAGGGGAAGAATCAGGCAGTTAGAATATTTGTATTCAAATTCCTGTGGCCAAGACATTTCTAGATGTTAACTTTTAATGTAAGTATAATATTAATCTTTCTTCCTACCTCCATAAATTGCAAACCCTATATAAATAATGTGTGTAAACATGCTTAGAAATACTCCAGTAGAATTCACTGTATTCTATTATTAGTACTTTATAGTCAAGTTTTATTGCTACAATGATTTTTTCATCTATGATTCCAATTATGGTAACTGAAAATGGCATATTTCTCCTCTAAGTCACTTTTGTCACTCATGATGTCTCTTGGATCTGTGTATTTAAATAGTTCAAATAGGGAAAAACAGTGATGTTTTGACATTTTGGTTTTTTGAATATGCTTTGGTATTAACTAGTAGCAGAAAGCTTCCTGTGTTAAGCAATAAAGCAAAGCATTTTTTTCCATAAGTGGAATGTCATGTATTATCAAACTGAGTTCTCCCTGTTTCTAATAGTTTTCCCATGTGTTTATTTAAAGGGTCTTACTGAATCACAGCTTGAATATTTTGATCACAATTTATTTTGAGCTTTTTATTAGATTTGGGTGAGCTGTAAACCTGAATCATTGTTATTATTTATTGTTATGCTGCTCCAGTGGTGTGTATGTGGAATAGAATATTAAATATTTAAATTGTTTAGATGACATTTACCAGAATAGTCATTACAATTTATTTAATAGAGAAGTTATCTTGTGATATCTTGCTTACAAAAACACAGAATAAATCTCTTGGAAGCAAAAGTCTGACATTTATTATCATTCCTTGTTTATATTCTGTAATTTAACATTCATATATCCTCTCCATAGATGTATGGAATAGTTGCATTAAAATCCACGATCAAGTTACATTTTACACAAATACAGTTAAAGACATAACATTTAAATGCTGTATATTTTAGGTAGAGTTTATTTGCTCACAATGTACACAGTGTTACACAACATACTTATAATTTATGTCTCAGACTTTGATGTTTTATAAAGCAGACATGTTTTTCAAAATGCTATTGGCTCTGTGTGTTTTCCAGTAAATCCTTAGAAATCCTCTACTCAAAACAGAATAGCTTTACTCTTTTTTTCATACAGTTAGATCTAGTCTGTAATAAACTTTCTAAACACATTTATCCCTTGTTGACCAGTACAGTATTGTCCCAATTCCAGAACATATTTGGATGTGTTATCTCCTACTTTGGAAACACGTTGTGGACACACATTTTGGAGACTGCTTCCTTGACTGTTTATATTTACATTTTGCACATAGTTTTATTAGAGCTTTGGATAAAAATTTTCTAAGAAGACACAGTTACACATCTGCAACAAAACTTGCAAGGACTCTTGCAAAACTACTATATCTTCAGCTTTTTCAACCTTAATAAAGTTTAAAAATATTGAAAATTACAGACAAATTAAAAGAAAGCAAGTGTGACAGCTGTATTTACAGAGAGCAGCATAGACATACACTAATTTTGTGTCTTAAGGAAGGATATCTGAGCTGTATTCTAGATTTTGAGTTACCTTCAAAGGTCACCTCTCTTTTTGGGTTTATTTGAAATGTTTTTTACTAAGGTCCCTTTTCCCTTTGTTTAAGATACAGGTATTCAGTTCTTCAGAAAAAAACATGAGTTAGTACCAGAATATTCACCAGGGCTAATCTCTTCCCCAGCTTCTTCAGATAAAAAGAAAAGAAGAGAGAGGAAGAGATGGATAGACAGATTATCCTTTGGACAAGGACTCAAGAGAGGAATTTAATTTAGACTGGTCTCAGTGTTTAAAAATAGACATTGTGAATAAGCCTTATTTATTCACCCCTGCTAGCTCTTAGATGATAACATTGATGATCTTTATATCATTGATGATCTTTAAAGGTCCCTTCCAACCCAAATTGTTTAACGATTCTATTAAAAAGTAAGAATGACCACTCTTAAAAAAAGGAAACAAAATACTAGCTGAAAAGAGAAATATTCAACTGTGTTCTTATAAGGATGGATGTAGGAAATAAACACGCACAATGAAACGATTACTCACAAAATGAGAATTCATCTTTTCCTGATCATGCCTGGTTGTCTGTTGCAGGGTTCATCAGCTCTGAAACATTCAGTAAAACTAATGTACTGTATTAGCTAAAGATATATAGATTTTCTGTAGTCCCCATGGATTCATGGAGCTAAAAATCTACCTTACTGTTTGTTCAGTTTACAACAGTACATCTATTTATTGCTATGTGACATAGATGGGTTTTTATAGAGTAGTGACACTACTCCACCAATACTACTATGGCTCCACTACTCTACTACTATCTTTAGAAAGCAATTGAATTTCTCTATTAGCATGAAAATCTAAGAAATATTTTTTCTGTAGTTGAGGTTTTATAACTTCTTGTTATTCAATAATTATGAAAAGACCTTTTATGTTAACATCCCTAGATAGTCAGAGGATTACATGTCTTCATTTTCCTTTCTTTTAATTTCCCATGTAGGTAATACACTGGTAATTTACACATTAGTACTCATAAATGTTATATTTTTAAATACTAGTTGGTGATTATAGAAGAAAAAGAAGATTTCAGTCATTTAGCTTTATTTCTTGCTCTCTTTCATCTAGCTTCTCAACAGTTGTGCAACTCAAGATTGTAATTCTATTTTATGAAGTTGCTTCTCCATACCAGTAATCTAGTCCATAGAAACACAACTGGATAGATATTATTCATTTGATACTAATGTCGTATATCCTCCATTCCTTTCCTTTGATTTGTGAGAATAACCATTTGAACTTTTAAGATGAGTCCTGTTTCAGAGGTGATACATTGTCCATTGCTCTCCTGGGTGAACTATGTACCTGTGAGTGAGAGTATTTTCTCAGGAACTGACCTATTAAAACCTCTCTGGACACCAAAACATCCTGGCTATATTGCAGCACAGGTACAGTGAAGTGACTGTGTTCAGCTGAGACCTCGTCTATTTTCTAAAGAATCAAACCACACAGGCTGTGCTTCAAGAGCAGCCCACAGTTGGGCACAGTGCAAAGGCTGACAGCAGATGCAGCACAGGGCTGTCTACTCATGAACCGGGTGAGTGAAGCTTCCTGCTACTATGTCCAAAGGGAGTGGAAGACTGACTCTTCCATCTTCAGCCATTTATTGTATGGACTCTGGTGCAGCATCTCTGCCCTGCATAGGACATTAATTGTTTAAATTTCAGGGAATGTGAAGACCCTAAAGTAGAACATCTTTTAAAAATAACAGATTGACCAGCCCATCCTTTTGACAAAGTTCTACAAACGTGTAGAGAGAAGGAAAGTTGGGCTGTGAATTTGTTGTCCAGAGAAGGAGTTGGCTGGGGCTATCACAACTGTGTAAGGGGCAGACAGGAACAATTTTGCAACGTATGGATTACTACAGTTAACTAAAGTAAATAATTAGATAGTTTGACTTTCCCTTTATGATAAACTCCTGTTGACTTGAACTCAGTTGTTTAACCCATTTCCTGTGAATAAGGAAGATGTTCTCTTTCTTCAGCATCGGGAAAATGCAATTTAGTTCTCTAGAGGGATGTGTGCTGATTTAAACTGCAGATTTTATGGATTTTTGTCTAGAATCTGATTCTTATCACATGTTGACAATGCTTGGTCTGTAGTTGCAAAATCAAACTCCAGGAAACCCACAGCAAATGATGAAATTCCATTTCCATTTTATAATTCAGTGGCACTTTTTCACTTTGAGTTTACATTCACCTTTGTTTGCCAACTTTATCTGATGGAATACAGCTGAGAGAGTTAGGAACTGATGAGGAAGGTCACTGGGTAGTTATAAAGCAAAGAAAAGTTGTGTCTGAACAGCTTACATTAAGGCCAATCTTAATATGAATCCAAGTTTGATAGCTATTTCACTTCCAGTCACCTCTTTTATTCTGCAGCAGGAAAATTATAGAAGATTATTAGACTAGAAATACAAGTGCTTGTAACATGTGTCATTCCCTGAAATAAGGACAATTATTCTGTGTAGTGGATTTGGATTGCTCCATAATTATCTACTTTAGGTTTCCTGTGTTTTATTCTGATACACTCAGTACCATTCACTGCCCAGTGGTTGGAACATAAGGGTAAAATGGATATTTATTTTAACCTGACACTCTTCACCCGGAGAAAATGCAGCTCATGAGGATTTTCTGTACTGTCCCAGCTCAGAAGCCTGACATACTGAGACAAGGTTACAACTTTGCTAAAGTGATCATTAAAAAGAGGTGTTTCATGAGAGAAGTTAGCTTCAAAGAGGTGTTTGCTGGAAGTCAGGGCAGGCAATGATCACCTGTCAAAAAGGAACATAAAATTGTAAACAGGGACAGAGTCTTGCAACTGTGTAGTGCTGTCACAGTCAGTAAGGCCTGATGGAGTTCTTGCAACACACAACAGGGAAAAAGGGCATGGCCCCAGATAGACAAAGGACAAAAAGAAATCAGCTTTCTTAGAGAAAGAAAAAAAGGGAAATACATAAGAAATCAGTTAGCCAAATGCAGTGTAGACAAATGTGTCATCGGGGAATTTAAAATTAAAAATAATCTCAGTATGTTTTCCTTTTTTTTTTTTGGGGGGGGGGACGGACGATGATTTCATAAAACATAAAAACTAGCTGTTTTCCAAAATGCTTCATAGAGACACTGTGCCCAGGTCAGCTCTTTTTCTCTTGCATTCAGTCATTTGATAATCATCTGCTACAAATGCTTCACAGCATATGGTATTCCCAAATATGATGTTTCAGATCCAATAAAGCAAGCCACTTGCTGTTCTTGAAATGTCATTCCAGACAAAGCAACTCCAATTCAGTAGTTCATAAAGCATCAAAGGCTGCTTATTTGCAAACAATCACTGGGAGTTAGTATTTCATTGCCTGCAATCCTTGTGCAAGTTGGACTGATATTATCCCAGTTTGCAGAAAGACTCCACTGACATGACCTTGAGAGCAATGTGACTTTCCTTCTTAGGAATGTCAGTGGATCCCAAGCCAGTGTTGAGACTAGTCACTTCAATGCTTTAATTCCTATTCAGACACTTCTGGAATTCTCAAGCAACCAAATACTTTTTTGGCTGGAAGGACATTGGGTGCCCATTCTAATTCTGAATTCTGAATGTGAGATGTCTGTCTTTTCCTCCATGTGCAGAAGATTGCACAGATCCCTCAGACTTTCTGCTGTATTTAGAAAAAGGAATGTAACAGCTGTTTGCATTGTGAAGTTCAGGGACTACTAAATGCTGAGCTAAGCTTTACCATTCCTGAAAAATATTCCTAGTGCACCCTCCTCTTTGCAGCACATATTTTTTTGGGAAAGGGGAACTTCTCACTTGATTTCTTCAGAAATCTAGATTTTGACAATGTTAGAGGATGTTTTAAAGCTTGAACAGACTGTTCCATGTTTATCTTATGTTTAAGTAACCTTGTTTTTAAAACCACAGCCAAGTCAGATCGTTACTCTCCAGTGACTTGTACTGCCTTTGAAGCAGCTATTTTTAGATGAAGTTGCTACTTTCTCAGAAACACAAATTCCTGTTTTGTGTAATGTATGTGATTTTTTAAACAATGTTTCACATTAAAAAATTCTGCCTACTCCACAAACATAGAGGAAGGGACGTGTAGGATTTTTCAGAAGCCACCTAGAGCATCTATATGCCAGCTTCCCATTAATTTTAATGGAAATTTGGCACCCTGAAGCTTCAGGCATCTTTGAACATTTTCTTTTTACAATACACATTGCAGAAAACTCAGAAAAGGTTTGCACTAGAGCTTTTTCTTAAAGTTATTTTTCATAAAACGCAATAATTTTATTATTTCTAACTTTAATGATGCCACTTAGAAAGTACAAAAATGTTTGTCCAGACTGCAAAGAAAAATATCACATGGAGAAGCATTTTTATTGGAAGATACTATGTTCATAAGACTTAGAAAAATATGGATTTTTCCTAGAGACATTTTCCTCACTTTGGAAGTGTCTCTAGTCTTAGACCAGCAGATGACAGATATGTAAGAGCTGCCAGGCTGCCATCACTGTCCTCTGATCCACATGTTTTCATATGGCCTATGAGCACCATATTTTTCCAATAAAAGGATTTGATCGATTTCATTTAGAGCAGGACTCACAGCGATCCTGGATCCCAAACCTGTATCTCATGCTTTGGCTTCTCAGTATTTGACTCCTTTCATGGACAAGAAATTATTCTCTGGGGAAGTTTACCTGATTGAAATTAATATCCTTACACCAAAAGTTTTGGTTGTGAGGAACCTAGTTCCTTTACTGAATATGTCGCAGCAATCCACATCACTTCCATGCAGTTTCATAGAAAGACAGTGGGAATCTCCTGCATGGCTAGGCAGAAAAGGAGTAAGCATACTGGGGGAAGAAAAATTTGTTCAGCCCTCATGCAGCCGTAGAGATGCCCATGATATATGTATGTTGCAGTGGGCTTGGTCCTTTTTTGATTCATCTACATAGGAGTATGAGTGCTCTGGACTGGAAATGGTGTATAGAACAGACCTGCTACCAACCAAAATGAACCCTTTCTCCTGCCTCGATTTAAGGGCAGCTGCTTTGGTTTAGCTCTATTTTACCTAAGTGTGTTATATATGTCAGGTTTTGTAAAAGGCTTCAGTAAAAGTTCAGAAAGCTGCCAATAAAATCAAGTGAAATTTACAGCCTTTCCAAAAGTGATACTGCTGGTATGACCTATACAACTCACAGCTCTCCTTTATCTCTTAGGCTCATATCAATATTGCACCTTGACTGTCCAAATTTTATGTTTCCTGTCAAGTGCATTCACACAGTTAAATATACACTTGATGGACATGAATATCCGAACTCCGTTTTTCATTGCATAAATGGCTCTTAGTTCATTACCAGTGCTCACACATGTTCTGCTGAGTCAGTGTACTTAGATGGGAGTATTTTATCCTCTCAGATTTAAAAGAGAAAAGGCTTCAACAGCCAGAACCCCATGAATGTTCAATAGCAGTTTAACAGAAGCATTGCACTGATGGCTATCTGGCTGTCTGCATTCAGTTAAAAGCCTTGGCCTCACACTGGACCTCAGACATAAAGCTGGATGCATTCTTTTGATTCAGTGAAAGTTTAAATCAAACATTCAATTACACTATATCCGTATTCTTTCTCGCTGCTCACACATAGGGTCAGCTTGACACCCACATGCTCAGGACATACAAATGTCTTCCATTTTTTAACCTTTTTTACCATGTGTCACTGGGAGTCTTGTTAATTCTCCATAAGCCTCTGCAGCTCTCACCAAATGCCTTTAGACTGTGATTGACCAGAAGACCAGTTCCTGAATGAAGCTATGTTCATAATATTACCAGCTTAATGGCTATGATTGCAGCTCTCAAAGATGTTAGGTTGGGCCCACATTCCAATTAAGTCAATGGAAAGATTCTCTTTGACTTCGGTGAACTTTTGATTACACCCATTAACCATAAAATAAACTATTCCTTTTGTACAGACACAACAAGAACTTAGAGGTTGCTTGGCTGTTTTGTTTCTTATGTCTCATATTTATGTTCACTCTTAAAAAGGTTTTGTAATACTGCAGATATGCAAACAGTGCTTCAAAATATTTCTACTGTTGGAAATACATGTTTCCATAGAAGCATGACATGATATAGGGGTATGTTGTTTGTTACAAGAAGATATCTCAGGCACATTGCCTAAGATTAAGGAGTATCTGCAAGAGACACTAGTATGTAGATCTCCCACTCACCTTTTTCCTATGTTCACAGTATATATGCCTCCAACTACAGAAGCCAGAATTGTAAACAATTCTTAGGAAACAATGAGAACTAGTCCTGAAAAAAAATGTACATGTGGGAGGAAAATTTGTTTTTCTACAGGCACTGGTTCACCCCTTTTACCTGCAATTCAGAAGGGAAATAAGCTACTAAATTCTTCAGTGTTTGTTTTCTCTTTTGTGCTTGCTCAGACCATGCACTCCCTCCACTGACATGAAAACTATTTCAATCCTTCAAATTGTCTTCTGACTCTCACTGCCCACCAGCTTTGCACCAAAACAAAAGCACTGTTATCCATTAAGTGCAACTAATGAGCACCTCAGAAAGAATTCAATGTCTTTGAAACTGAGCTAAAAAAAAAGCAAACTGACTGCAGCACATAAAGATTTTCCCTTCTTTCAGTTTTTCCTTGGGCAGGCTTCCTTTCCTACTCATTCATTTTTGCACTAGCTGAATGTCCATGCTTCTGGGTCCTGCTGAGTTCACATGGCATCCTTACATGAAAGACATTGTATATAATGTCTGTTTGACAGCAAACTTATGAGAAGAACATAAGCAGTAGGAGTCGGGATACATTATTTAGTAACAAACAAAATGAATAGAATGAAAGTAAATGAAAACAAATTTCTGGCAGGTTGTCACAGTTACAGGATGAATCAGATAGGTTAAAAGATGTGGAGATAGAAATAAGCTGCGATGAGAAAATATATACTAACATCCTTGCAAATAATCTCTATGATCAAGGCATCCTTGCCTTCAGTGTGACCTTTCTCTCCTCTCCTCATATTAAAAGGCCACTGTTCTTTTCCTTTTCAGAGCATAATTACCCCAGGGAAGTCTAAACTCAACAAATGAGAATGCTCCCTGGCTGCCAGGCGTGGGTGAGCACTTTGGCAGTGCCCTGGCTTCATGTCAGGATGCAGTCTGGGCATACAGCATCCACCCAGCACATGCCAGCTTCTGCTAGAAAGAAACACAGGCTTATAGCAAGGGGACTGTAATGCACAGCTCTAAGTCCACCAGACTGAATAACAAGGGACTGTGGGACACACTGAAGAGCAGTCCTGCCTGTAGTATTGGCAGATGCAGAGTATTCCTTTCTCTATTCACCTCCAGCATTTTGCCCGGAATGAGGGAGTAATATTAAGTGTAATGGAAGAATCCTTACAGCGGACCCTTAGGATGGGGTGCTATATTCTGCTGAAAGTACTTTTATGACACCCACAGTCCTCATATGCAATACAGTTTAATAAAGGTGAGAATAGTATGCTGAATAAATAATAGGTTGAGTAATTCCTTCTTTTTACTGTTTGCTGATTGCTTTTTAAGTCTTAGGACCTAAAAAAGTCTTAAGAAAGCTGAAAAAAGGTTAGTGAAGTGTGAAAAAATAAAAAGGAGAGAGATTGTGATTTAGAAACAGTCACTGAATGAGAGGGACAGATGACAGCTGGTCAAAACTGTCACAGCTTCATAGACCTTCATGGAGGTATGACAGTATTTCATGGGGAGTTGTTCAAACTATTAATTAAATGAGTGATAAAAACATCTAGTACTTATTGGTACTATAGTAATCTTTTAGGAAAGTGTAAATCCTATACAATGGGGGGTGCTGATAAAATGAATAAAGGTGAGAAATTTAAAATGTCTGATATATTAAGATCATGGCAATAACTATAATTCTTTAAGGGAAGTAAGACTTGTTGAACAAAATATGAAGAATCAAAATGTGAGTGTCTTGAGTAGAAAAGTAAGGTGACCTTTCCATAGTATAAACAGACTGAAAATTTGTGTGAAACTGAAGTGAAGATGTTGCACGTCAGAATGACAGAACACTCATGCAAAGGTATACAAAGAGGTCGGCAATAGACACAGAAAACAGCATGAATGGCTGTGACTTGTAGGTCCTGTAATTTTCTTTCCCATCCTACATGAAAACACATAGAAAAATAACAAACATTTAAGTGAAGGAGAAACTCATTAAATACCTCATTGCAATTCATTATGCTTTGCTTACTTTAACAACTGCCCCAAATACTGTTCTTCAGCCTGTTTTCAATCAGATCTAAGACAGTTTGAACTGGAAATTACATGTAATGAGATATAGAAATGTTTCTACAAATATTTAACCTCAGTCTAAGGCAAATATTGAGTTTATTCTTATAATTCTGAAATTCTCTTTTTCGAGTATAAAGTACCATCAGCTGTGTCTCTCCTTTATTATTGTATTCTGCTCATTTCTTGTGGTTTTGGCTTTCTGGAAGTTAAAAAGAGGTGGTGCTTTTGACTATTTTATTTTCCTTGTTGAAGACATTTCTCAGAAGATGTGTCCCTTCAGTGTAATCCCTGGCTTGCATTCTGTCTCCCATCTGAAACATTAATACAGCAGGCCTAACACTCCTTCCACTTCTGGACAAGCACTAAAAACAGGTTCACTGAAACTAATGCCTTCTTGATTTATTCTAAGGTCTTCCATGACCAGAGATACCTATTAAAATACAACACACTACAGACATCAGTTTAATCTAAACCTTTTCTTCTCTTGCATGACTGTCTCCATGCAACACAGCTGACCTTCACTGGACAGCAAAGTACTTACAGACTCACTGCAGTTTCTGCCTCTGGTAGCATCTTCCTCTCAAAGGTTAGTTTAAATTTTTTTTTTTTTTTTTAATCTCGGTGTTTTGAACTGTATCAAAAAGTTACTGGGCTGAAGTTACTGGGTTGTAACTTGGAAGCTAACCCATGACCTCAGGTTATAGCCCCTTAAGTATTTGCTGGACTACATCTTATGTATATAGTGTGCTGCTTTCCTACTTATTTATCTAGAGCCCATCATTAAAGAGCATGTGAATATTCTCATTTTTCTGGAAATTAACATAAGTAGGCATAGCTTAGCATGTCCATCTTTATAAGCAATTCATGTATTTACAAAAAAGTTACAGTTTAATTCTGCAGTCTCCTCATTTTCACTTCTGCAGGCCTCAGCTTTGTAAAGATTCAGACACAAATTTAACATTAGTAAATAGAAACCAGCACTTACTTGCAAACTACACCATTTTATAAAAGATATGACAATGTTAAAACACTTCCTGAGGTTTTTGCACTATGCTGCATGTAATTTGAAATAAAGTTACATTACTTCTGTTGGCTGTGGGGGAGCTACAGGCTAAAGGCTTAAGATGCCACTGCACAGTGCCTTGCACAGAATTCCTTTTCCTAATAATTTGACGATTTTTAGTGTTGAAGTC
The DNA here is from genome assembly GCA_033439905.1 of Ceryle rudis. Lineage (NCBI taxonomy): Eukaryota > Metazoa > Chordata > Aves > Coraciiformes > Cerylidae > Ceryle > Ceryle rudis. The sequence goes on along the minus strand of JAAGNO010011071.1, from coordinate 72,609 downwards.
AGTTAATGATTAGCAGTGCCAGGTAAGGGTACCTAAGAAATCCCTTTCACCAAAAATGTTTGAAAAAGAATCTCTCAGCCACATATACACCACAACTGACAAAAGTTCCTCTGCACAGTCTAGAAAACACTGATCTGCTCAGTCACAAATTCCATCTGATGAGCTATGTTTAATTAATGATTAGAAATTTTGAAAAGTTGGATGTGATCTATGGAGAAAAGGTTCCTCTTTCCAAAGAAGTTTGCCATATCCACCAATGGCTTGAATCCATTGAAAATCACTTGAAAAGCCAAAAGACTGATATCACTCCTCTGCCGAAAACTCACAAAGAATTTTTGGCTTGATACTGAGTCATATATACTAAGGAAAATTTTGACCTAGAAAATGATTGTGGTGCAGTGAACTAAAAATAATAATAATAAAAAATCTTAAAAATCCCCTCTTGGCACAGCCTTACCTGGTAAGTGCTGCAAATATCCTAAATAAAGAATAGGCAGGGAAAAATTAGGAAACATGAAATATCTGATTAGATTCTTCAGCAAAAAATACTGCTTTAGAATCTCTAACATCCAACTGTCTATAAAAATGTAGCATACAGTAATGGTTGAAACATGGATATGTTAAAGATCAACTTGCACTCTTAGTATAATTTTCATTAGAAACAGTTCTATCAAACTTTCCAGCTAAACAAACGCATTATACTTAGCAGAGAGTTGGAAAAATTTCAGGAAGCTCAATGTGTCACAACTGGTAGAGATGATGCAGACATCATTTCCTCTGAAATAATAAAGACAGTCACTTCATCAGTTCTGCACTACCGCACTTTGAGATGGAGGCATCTTCAGCTTCCAATGTGTGTAAAACAAGTCAACAGTAATTTGTAGATCTGAAAGAATGTATGGCATTTTCTGTATGAGAAGTCATGACAGCTATAGGATGAGAAGTAGTGGGCAGTTAACTAGTTAATCATGAGGACTCTAAGAATATTTTTGAAAAGTCTGTACAGATGTATTCTAAAAAGAAAATAAAAAATAAAAATCCTTAAAGATACTCTTCAGTAGTACAGTTTGATATAGCACCACTGGAAGGAATGAATAATGGCAATATAAAATTTCACTAATCTCATTTAGAGTGTCTCATCACTTGGTCAACAGACAGAATTCAAAGGGTGCCTAACACGGCCATGTACTGAAAGTAACTGAAGTCTAAGATGGCAGCACACTGTAAGCAAAAAGGGTAGTCAGGAGAACACGTAATTACATTAACACAGAGTATCTCCAAATTCACAAACTCTCTTAATTTAGCTGAGTGTTTCATGGCAGTATCAAAAGTTTCCTTGCCTCAAGAAAATAAGAATAGTTAAGAAAATGCTTTCTGACTTAAACTGCTTTTTTTTTTTTTTTTTAATTATGTACCTCAATACCTGTAAAAATCTACTAATTCCTAATAGTCTTCCAGTCTTGAATATCATTAGGAGTGGTGGTGTCAACTAAACCATAAAATTCTGTGTGGTTTATGAAAGCTATCATGTAGATTTATAATTTTTTTTTCTTTCATGTTTTACATACTGCTAAAATGTAAAATTGTCATTAGATAACAGACACATTCCTTGAAAGCACTAGAAAAAACTAGTAATCTCCTTTTAAAAGTAATAAAAATATCAGTTTATTTCAGTAAAACCAGCATATCAAGTGATTAATAACTTTTATCCTAGTAGAGCCATGAAGAATTTTTGACCATTTTAAAACCAGTTAACAGCTGTTATTCTCAGACTTCAATCTGAATTTAATATGCACTCATTCCTAATCAAGCACAACATTTCAGAGCAATACATATATTTTTCTTTCCTCCTTGTAACTGAGGATACGTTCCCAGGTTCTTCTTTTGGAGGTCTCACTCTGTTTAATATCGTAACATGAATGAAAATCATCAAAAAGACTTTATGGTATCTGTCAGATAGTTATTTCAATCCCACTATAAAATAGTATATGCTTATTTTTCTTTCTCTCTCCCTACTGATTACATTGTAGACAACAATAAACTCATGCAGTAGATTCTATGTCTTTTTCATACAGGCAAAAGCATTCAGATAATGTAGCACAAGTGCAGTAAAAGCAGCAAACCTGATTATTGCATAGTCACAATGTTAGCAAAGGACCTTGTCTTGTAGATGCAAAATCAATTTTTGAGCCAGAAAAGTTTCAGCACAAATTTACCTAATGTTCCAGTGAGCAGATTCAAGAGGCATACCTCATATTTTTGGAATTTGGCTTCCTGGAAATTTCCTCCTTCAGTGTTAAGGTGTATTGCTTTCTGCTCATCTTTAAAGGAAAGCAAAATTTGCTGAAAAGAAAAGATTTCAACTAATTCATGGCACCAGGAAACAGAAATAACTTTCCTGTCATATCTTGTATATCTAAGGTCCACAGCACAGTGTGTAATGTTGTGAATTCTTGGGACCTTTTCAAAACATGAGATAATCTGATGTTAATGTGTGTGTGCAAGTGGTGTAGTAAGAATCATGGACTTCTCCCCCACTTGTATGCAAGAATTCTTCTACATTAATGGTAACAGTCCTTTAACCTAAAAAGAGTCTCTTGCTACACAACAGTTTCTCTATGCCTGGCCTGCCCAGCAAATACAGAGAACAGATTTAAAAAAGGAAGTAATTTTTAATGGTTAGTTATATTTGTAAATAAAAGGCAGTCTTCTGATACTTGTGCTCTTCTTTAGTCAAATGGACTTGACTACAAGAATGTCAAGTGATTATATGAGTTTCCGACTACTCCAGGCACTGTGGAGACCTTGTGAACCTGCAGAGTCCCAGGGAACACTCTGGGAACTGTTCTGCATTGACCCAGAGGGTAAACAAATGAGGAAACTTCATGATGCAAGCCTACAAGGAGTTCCTTTCTCTTGGTCTTGTCTGCACTTTCTCCCCAGGGAAGGGTGTTGATCACGCCCCTGATTTAGGGCATAAGGGTTTGGCTTTCCAACAAGTGACTGAATACAACCCACAGTCTTAAAGATGGAACAGAACTGAAAACCTGCCAAGCAGTCAGAAGTGCACTTCCAAAACAGTCAACTTCTTTGTCATTTACTTTCTCTCCCCAAAAAGTTTATTCTGTAATATGCTCATCTGTGTACTCATAGCCTTCTGCTTCTTAGATTTCAGAAACCTTATACTGCTAGGCCATGTTTTAGTAGTGTCATGTTAAAAGGCAAATGTAAGCTCAAATCACAAGGAAGACAAATCTCATTCAAAAGCACCAGTAACAACTAAACTTATGTCTGTGGACCAGTGGAAATTGATGTGTAGAGTACTGCCCATAACAGAAGAGACACAGCTTTGTTAGGGGTGTGAACGGGCGTTGACCATGCCAAAAACTGCCTTATATCAGCAGGAATTTTGTACAGTCTATTTAATCACAAGTATCTTTACACATAGTTTAAAGCAAATCTTTTTAATACTCTGCACTTAAAATTTAGCCTAGATAGTAGTCTGTTGAGTACACACTTCGAAGGGTCCTGAATTTCAGAAAAGGATCTTTTAAGGTCTCTTGTAGGAGTTCTGGTGCATTCTGGTATAACATAATTTTGATACTTTAAATGCAAAATTTTCAACTTGACAATAAACCATTTTTTCACAAAACATTCTGGAAAAATGCTCCCTTTCTAAAAAAAACATTATTTTTAATTTTATCATCTTTTAAGATAAAAATTTTCCTCAGAAATTTCTATTGAAGTACAAAAGACGGATAAAAGGGGGGAGCGGTGGGCAATACATTATTAATATCGGGGGATAACTTACACAGCAAGTCTG